>JAUBNQ010000020.1:10844101-10859439 GCA_032353495.1 Ctenopoma kingsleyae | reverse complement strand
CATTAGTCATAAGTCATTAGAGGCAACCATATAGGATTTCATAAACAACTCTCATGGATTTTAAGAGTAATAAATTCAGTTTTCAGAGCATCTAGAGCCCATTGTTTTGTTTAGTGGTGTGTTGTTGTTTTTTTTTTTTTAATTAAATACAGCCACTCTTAAAAATGTTATTGCCATGCAACATTATCACCACTTCTGCATGGGTGCTTATTCCTCACTACAGTAATTGCTACTTAAAGCTATATTTTAATTTATAACCGCTTAATTCACAAGCAGGAGAAGGTTGATTAGTGAAGTTAAATATATTAATGTATTGTTGTTCAGATTGTGGGCATGGCAACAAAACTGATTAGATGAGAGTGAAACCTTGGTATGTTCACTGTTTTGTGTATATGTGTTTGTTCGTACGTGTGTGCTTGCACTGTACCTGAGCGAGAGGCGGATTTGTGTGCGAGTGTGTAGATTGGAGGACAAATCTGCTGACACACTTCTTTATGTCTGCGAATGTGAACGTGTGCTGATAAGGCTGCTCCCTGGAGACAGAAGGTCACAGCTCTGTCAGTTTGAGCAATATTGACACTGTGGGTGTGTGTATGTGTGTCTGCCAGCGCTGTTGCACATATGCATATTTGCATTTGTGTGATTACATTGGGACTTTGTGTAAACAGAACTGAGATTTCAGTTAGTGTGGCGTGTGTGTCTGTGTGTATGTGCGAGTGCACACATCTCCATACACGTCTGGCTGTATGTACTGTGTGTTTGTGTTATGTACCTATTTATTATAGATATTTATACATCCTGCACATGCAGAGTTTGGATCATGTAAGAGTTCCTGCTGTGTGATCACTGGCTGTACATGCAATACACTGTACGTTGTGTTGACACTAGATACTTGCAAGAGGGATAATAATACAGTGTGGCCCTTTTTTTTGTTTTCTTTTTCTGTGGCATTATTGTGTGTGTTTATATGCTGTTTGTGTGTGTTTGTAGCACCAGCAACAGGTGGTCCAAGCAGTGGAGAGGGCCAAGCAGGTCACCATGGCTGAACTTAATGCCATAATCGGGGTGAGTCACCTCCATTCACACACATTAAACACACATTAAACACACACACACACGCCTACACATACATACTGTATATAACATGAAAGAGAGCGAGCTGATCAAATAATTTAATCACTAAAAATGATAATCATATAGGTGAGGCATTAAGATAAATGTCAAGTTACTGTATTTAGTTCACAGTCTGTGCCTAAGATGGTGATGTTTATGGTGATGACTCAAGATTCAGGCACACAGACATTGTACCAGCTAATGGTGGAGAAATTTGATAACTTCGAATCCACATAGTGGACAATATCAGAGTTTTTTAAAATTAAAATAGGTCTTTCCAGGATTATGTTATTTGACGAAGCCACATTTTGAGTGTTTATAATTGAGCCGGTCTGTTAAAATCAGCTGTTAAGCAGCATCTCGTCCAGGTTGTAGGACCGTGCCAGGTGAATGAATTGTGGCAGCAGTAAGTGTGATGTTGTATCTTGTTTTACAGGAAGCTTTTGTAAGATTCCAGTAAATACATCAAGATGTGATGAATCACTGCTCACAGCAAATTAGCTAGGGAGCAGTTATTTCTAAAGCTCCTGTCTGCTGATAGTTTAAACGAGTGACTAGTAGTGTAGCACAGAGAAATACAGAATATTAACTTTTTGGAGAAGCTAGTCCAGCTTAGCATATACAGTAACACTGGTTAAACATGGTAACCTATTCTCAGTTTCTCAAGTGGTGTCACAGCACTGATCATATTGACACAGCAATACAACAACAGTATATTTTGTAGACTACTTTAATAACAGCTCAGTTTCTAGATTTCTGTGTTACAGTTTAGTTCCTTCACCTCCCACCGAACAAAAGACAATTCATATTTAAATTAAGCTGACTTGAACGTTAATTTAATCCGAATTAAACTGGACCTCACATGCACACTGACATAAACCACAATCTAACAATAATATAGTTGCACCTAAAATACACCTGTACTCTAATATAATAGTTCACGATCACCTGGCCAACAACAACATATTATACACACACATACACATACTCTGTTTGTCTTTATGTGTACACAAATACAGACACAAAGATGCTCCTGAGTAGTAGAATAGACGGGGCTTTCCAGAGCTTGTCAGAGCACTGATCACATTACTGTCTACTTAAAGCCCTTTGTTCCTCCCAACACTACAAACACTGCTGTGTCTGAGGTGTGCGCGTGTGTGTCTAACACACCAACTTGACAAAACAACACACAAAAACACACCATAATGCTCCCGTCAGGATAATAGCCGTTATTTTATCTGTAGCTGCACCCTTGCTCTCTACTCTCTATATTCTTATCTCTCTCTCTTCTTCTTCTTTCTCTGTTCCTTTGTGTTCATTTCCTTTCTGACTTTTGTCATCTCTCCTTTTGTAATCTTTTATCATTCTCTTCCTCTGGCTTTGGCCCTGTCCTCACTTCTCCTCTCATTGTTTTCGCTATGTCTAATCTTTCTCTCTCTCTCTCTCTCTTTCTCTCTCTCTCTCTCTCTCTCTCTCTCTCGCCACACACTTTCCTTCTCTCTTCTGGCACTCATTTACCCTCTCTCCCTATCTTCTTTTTCCTGTTCATCTAAGTCTCCCTCACTTTTCACTGCTTTGACTATGATTTCCTTCTGTTCCTCCGAATCATTTACTCTCTAACTCAAACATTTTCTTCCCTCTCTTTCACCTTCTCTGCACTTTGGGCGTCTTTGCGTCTATGGCTGCTCCTGCCTTCCTTTTATAATCAATCCCATTCATCCATTCACTCTTTTCACTGTCTCTTTTTTTTTAATCATTGCTTCGTTTCCAACTCCACATCCTCTCCCTGTGTTTTGCCATTGTTCAATTCCTTTTCCTCTTTCTGGTGCTTCGTGTCCACCTCTCTCACCTCTTAATCCACTAATCTCTTTAACATCCTATCTTCCTTCACCTTATTTTTCTCTCTCACTGCTGAGCTCTCCATGTGGATTTCATTTCATTCACCTTCTCCCTCCCTCCTGTCCCTCTTGACTCTACATTTCCCAGCACAATGCCCACTTCCCCTGTCTTTCTCCTTTTCTTCTTCTTATTTTCCATTTATTTCTTATTTACCCTGTCCATTCTAACAACCCACCCCCTTTTATGACACCATCCCTCCCCAACCCTTCCCTCCCTACTCCTCTTTTTCCCTGTGGCCACAGCAGCAGCAGCTCCAACACCTGTCTCACCATGCCCCTGGCATCCCTCTGACACCACACCCATCGGGGCTGTCTCTGGGTGCAGGGAGTTCAGGGCTTCTAGCGCTGACCGGGGCACTGGGAGTCTCTGCCCACCTTGCCTCTAAAGACGAGCGCAACCACCTTGATCCTGAACATCTCAGAGGTAAAGAACTGTGGATTTTTGATCCTGAATTTTATTCCTGAGTGAAGGTTGAATTTTTTTTTGCAAGATTATCATCATGAGCCACACTCAGCAAGAGCATTTATAGTTTAGCTTACTAATGAAATCAAATTATTAGTAAGTATGGTATGTATTAAAACACTTGAAAACTGTGACTGTGAAATAAGCCACATTGCAAATCTGTTAATACTCACTAAAACACAACCCAAGATTATTCTGATTGATAATGGGGGAAGAGCATGGCATTTACCGCTGGATTCAGCCAGGGCAGTTCAAGACCCTAAAGCCCTACAGTGTCATAATCTGTTTATAATTAAAATCAATGTACTTGCCTTTGTTTCAAGTTAATGTACACAAAATGTTTCATTATTGAAAATCAGTTAGACTATTGAACATTTGGAGAAGATGTTTAACAAGTTCAATACGTGTGAGATAGAGACTGGGAAGGCATCCAACACAAATCATACATGCAAGAATGATCTTTTTCTTCATAAAATGTTTGTATTTCTGCATTTGTATTTATCTCAGAATGGGCACAGAGAAGCAGTGAGGGAAACTCTGACAGCAGCTGCAGAATAAAAAAAGATCATTCTTGTCATTTTAGATTAGATAAAATGCAAAGTAATACTATACATCATTTCCGACAGGTATCTTTTTTGTTCAGCAAGTCACCCTTTTCACTGAATTTGAACTTCCTTTTTTGAATTGCTGTAATAATATGGACAGACGTATTTATGTGCTTGTGCAAATGCAGGAGAAACGCTCTCTCCCAATGAACTTTCATTCACCCCGATAGAATATCTTATCTTTGTGCTCTGTTTCAGGCACCAAGCCAAGAGAGACTTTCTCATGAATAAACCGAGAGCAAGAGAGAAAAAAAAAGAAGAAAGAATGAGTGAAGGTAGAAAGGGAGAGAGATAGAGAGATCACTGTGTTCATATTGGCATGTTAAGCATATCTGTGAGAGCTTATGCATGTCTGCAGCTGTGTGTTTTGCTGTTCTTACATATGAGAGGAAGAATGAATAGAAAGATAGTGAATGTTGAAAGAGACAGCAAAGGACGACAGCTAGCTTTGTCTGGTTGGCGAACAGAGAGAAGGGAAAGATAGAGAGGGGATAGGAGACTGGAATCACACACAATAGTGGGTTTGTATCTTTATTAGAGAGGAGCAGTCGTAGTTCAGCCTAACCTTAGCTGACTGGGGACTGTTGTTATTATCAGGACTGACGTCAAACTCTCTCCCTTTTCCTCTCTCTCACTCTTTTCCTCTCTCTCACTCTCTTTTTCTCTCCTCTCTTCCCTTTTCTCCCTACTCTCCCCCATACCAGAGGGAGCACCCAGCAGGGTGAGTAGTTGTGCGTGTTTGTACATTGATATAAGTGTTGTGTGCACCCACATTTCAGTGTGTGTGTGTGTGTGTGTGTGTGTGTGCATGTGCGTGTGCATACATGTGTGTGACAGTGATAAACGGAGGGAAATGGAGACACACTGTAAAGTGGCCTCTAAAAAAGGCTGTGTACTGTTGGAACTCAGCCAGGAGCAGCACAGCTCAACACGATCACAATAGCTGCTCAGTGCTATCAACCTTGAGCTCCTCAAGGTTTTCTACATCACACTAACATCTGAGCTCACAGCATTTCGCCGTTATCAGGAAGAAAGTACAAATTGAGAGAATTGGTCAACAAGCAACTGTTTGTTTATCAGCACCACAAATGTTCTCGTAATCTACCAGACTTACAGAACAAGAGAAAGGATTAAAACCCAGTTAATGGCAAATGCTGCACAGAACACTTCAGCCTGTAAAAATGAGCCTGTCTGTAGAAAATAAAAATATGTTCAAATAAAATAAAAACTAGAGGTTGAAGTGAAATCCATTTCATTTATCCCAACCTGATTTGCGACATCCTTTGCTAGTATTAGGTACAGTTCATTAGCTATTACTGTAGTGAAGTGAAACCACTGTACCAAGAAGCCTAAATGTCAACCATGCTGCATGGATGAACAGTCTCCTTGCAACCTGTTTGTAGTATGATACACGTATGTTTAGTTTCATTTTGTTTGTTTACTCTAACATGCTTTCACACACTACATACTACGCACAGTGTCTTTTCAAAACTGCTAATGAAACCTCATTCTGTGCTTTGGTACATGTTGGTATATGTTCAGTCTAACACGATGACATTTCATTAGAGGCCACAACACTCTTGTGTCTTTTTGCTAAAGACTTTGACTTAGTCAGTGTTCACCAACACTGACCAAGCTGTTTATTCAGCTGTGAAGATGAAATGTGAGAGGATGATGTCTGAGGTTACCATAATTCAGAGAATAAAAGAAACCAAATCCATCCTGACACAAACTAAGTAAATGAAACATGTAGAGAAACATGAAATCTACAGTATGCAGTAGTTTTTGGGATGTACACATTTTGCATCACTGTAGTTTAAAGTTGCTGTTAATCACCTGGAGAATTAACACAGCACAAATAGGATGATTGAAATTCAGTGGATGGCATCGGTGGCTTGTTCTGTTCTCTCTCCGGCTGCATATTGCTGAGGCTGTGTGAACACTTTTTGACTGTACTGGCTGCCATAGACAGCTAGCCTTCATCAGTATAACTTTTGATAACAAAGAGAGAGAGAGGGGAGGAGGGTTTGAGGGAGGTGGAGAGTGAAATTGGAAAAGGAAAAAGAGAGAGACTAAAAAGGAAGAAGAAAGCAAGAAAATAGGGAGGCAAAGGTTGTTAAAAGAGCAGCAAGTCTTTGTTCTGGCTTTATTGCAAAATGAAAATGATTTAGGAGTGCTACTGACTTTATTTCCTTCTTTCTCTATCCGCAATGAAGCCCTTAGCATAATTTAATTGCTAAACACAATGCTGATTGTTAAACACCAGGAAAATATTTCTCTCATGTGTTGAGGTTTGCGCTGAACTTAGCCAAGCATTACAGCGTTTGGGAAGGGAGGGGAGATGTATATCAATTGGCATTGGTCAGAGAGCCCTGCCCCAGTAAAACATGTTGGAATTTTAAATAGAGGGGGGAAAAAAGGGACAGCAAGAAGTAGTCAAGGGTAGCGAGATAAAAGGAGGAGAAGAAGGAAGAAGACAGGGAAGTTTGTTGAGCTGCACTGAGGTCCATTGTGTGGTTTCTCCCCTCTTCTGTTCAGCAATCCTTCCTGTCGTCCTGTAGGCTCCTTCCTGTGTGACTCACTGCTGTGTTAAACCCTCGCTGTTCTTGTCATCCCCACTGGGGGACAAAGTTTGACAAGTGGCCCTCACCAAACCTCTGGCCCTTGCCCCAACACAAAAACAACACAATGCTTTGATCGACTTTTCTGAGTACAAGCACCAGGTCAGGCTATATTTTAAATATGCCTGCACAGCTATACTGCCTAGTAATGAGAGGTATCGAGGGGGGAGCACTAACTACAGTAGCTTTAGGGATAGCCCTGTGCCTACCTCTTCTACTCTGTGTGTATGCGTCATTGTGTGTTTTTGTGGTCTTTTCTGTTAGTGTATGTTACTCTGTCCAGTGTGGATTTCTTTGTGTTTACCTGAGCTTATGTCTAAAGAGTGCTTGTGTACGTGTGTTTCTAATTGAAATATATAGTGTGACATTGATGTGATACTTTTATTTGTTGTTACATACTTTTTTTGTGTCCTTGTCTTCCTCCAGAGTAAGTCAGTGTCATCAACAGACAGTCAGCCCACTGAGGAGCGCCAGGGTCCATCAGGTGGCTACTCCTCCTCGCAGGGAGGAGCAGAGGCCAAGAGGAGGCGCTGTGACGACAAAGAGCCTCTTCCATCGCACTCCTATGTACGAACTGTCTGTTTATAAGATGAGATACAGATACAGAGAGTTGTGAGTGAGAAAACTGAGAAGAAGTGATGCATAAAAATTACATACCAAACATATACAAATATACGAGCATTTACATAAATACTTCACATGTATGCATAATTTTTACAAAGTAGTTTACATGAAGTCGCATACACACACTTAAGAAATCACAAGTTGCATGTGTGTCTGTGTGATATCGCCTACGACATTATAAGCCACACAGGGTCGGGGCCCCACAGCCAATTAGAGTTGTGTTTGGTTTGGATGAGTCCGCTGGGGAAGAGCAAGGAGCCAGAGGCAATGTAATGCCAGAAGAGAGATGGCCAAGGCAGATAGCTGTAATGAATTAGATGGCTGTGTGTTTGCAGTCTGGAGGATTGATTGACACTGAGAGTCTGTCTGTGCAAGACGGCCTCCAGCTAAATCAGTTTGGCATCAACAACAGTCCAAATCTTTCTACAGATAGTTTCCACTTTCTGAATGTTTTTCCTGTCTTTCTTTCCATCGAGCCACATTATAGCTCTCATTTCTCTCTGTTTGCCTTTTGTTGTTCGTTCTCTATCTCTCTCTGTCTCTTTATCACCGTCACTCAATTTCTCACTCTCTGTCTTCTCTCAGCTTTTTTTTTTTTATTCCATTCTCCTCTCTGTCCCTCTTTGCCTACATGTCTCTGGCTCCCTCGCTGTCTGTTTTCGTATTTTTGTTCTAGGAATAGGCTGTAGATATAGACCTGTTTTGGCTTTGTATAATTAGATACTGATGTCACTCCACACTGATGTTAATAGGAATATCAGGCCATGATCACATCAAAGCGCTGTTGCCATAGTGACTAAGTGCCATCGTTCTCACCCCAGAAAAAAAGGAGAGAGAGAAAGAGAGAGAGATGGCTAGACGAAGAGCAAAAATGTGCCATGATGGTGTTTGTGAGTGAGAGAGAAATCGAAATAGTGTGGTATGAGCAAGATATCTGGGGAGTATATACAGTGCTGTGAAAAAGTATTTGTCCCCTTCCTGATTTTTTTGTTACGCTTAAATGATTCAGATCATCAAACAAATATTTATATTACACAAAGATAATCAGAGTAAATACCAAAAACAGTTTTTAAATTATGATTTTGTTTATTAATTACAGAAAAGCTGTCTAAAACTGCCTGGCCCTATGTCAAAAAGTAAATGCCCCCCTTACTAAATCAATCACTCAATCTCAATCAATAAATGATGATTAACCACAATATTTGGAAAACTGAGTTCAATTTCATCTGCCACACTCAGGCCTGATTACTGCCAGACCTGTTGAATCAAGAAATCACTTTAATAGAAGCTGTCTGACAAAGCAAAGCACATTACAAGATCTCAAAAAGCAACACATCATGCCATGGTCTAAAGAAATTCAAGATCAGATGAGAAACAAAGTAATTGACATGGATCAGTCTGAAAAGGGTTAGAAAGCCGTTTCTAAGGATTTGAGATTCCAGTGAACCACAATGAGAGCCATTATCTACAAATGGAAAAACTTGAAACAGTGGTGAAGCTTCCCTGAAGTGGCTGGCCTCCAAAAAGTACCCCAAGAGTAGAACAAGAGCAGCTACTCATCCAGGAGGTGGTAAAGGAACCCAGAACAACATCTCAAGAACTACAGGCCTCACTTGCCTCAGTTAAGGTCAGTGTTCATGATTCAACAATAAGAAAGAGACTGAGCAAAAATGGCAGCCATGGGAGAAATCCACGGTGAAAGTCACCGCTGACCAAAAAAAGAAAAAAGCACAAAGGCTCGTCTCACATTTATCAAAAAAACATCTTGATTATCCCTAAGACTTTTGGGCAAATATTCTGTGGACTGACGAGACAAAAGTTGAACTTTGTGGAAGGTGTGTGTCCTGTTACATCAGGTGTTAAATTAACCCAGCATTTCATAAGAACATCATATCAACTGTCAAACATGGTGGTGGTAGTGTGATGGTCTGGGGCTGCTTTGCTGCTTCAGGACCTGGATGACTTGCTGTGACTGATGGAACCATGAATTCTGTGCTTGACCAGGAAAACCTGAAGGAGAATGTCCAGCCATTATTTTGTGACCTCTGGGGTCTGCACACTTGGGGACTGTAGCAGGACAGTGATTCAAAACAGACCAGCAAGTCCACAATTGAATGACTAAAAAAAACAAAATGAAGGGGCCAAATACTTTTTCACAGCACTGTGTGATATACAGTATTTCTGTGTTAAATGTTGCTTGGACACAGCAGTGCTGATATGCATGTTTACATTATTGTTATTAAAGTTCTATACAGTACATATACTTATAGTGCACCAACGCTGTGTCTGGGCGTGATAGAGAGAGAAAAACATCTTATCTTAATGGATGTTGCCATATTTTTTACTTATGTACCCATTTTATGGTTTTCTTTGCTCTACAGGACAGTGATGGAGACAAGAGTGAAGACAATCTTGTTGTGGACGTCTCCAATGAGGCAAGTTGCAGTTTCAGTGACTGACATCTTCATACTAAAGCTACTTGGTAATTGATAAATAAATGTTAAATATCTAGTGGCTCTACTCAATAGGGACATATGCATCAGGTTCTCCTTAATCACTGATTTAATGGCAAAGTTAATATATTGGACAGATGTATGAGTAAATTTGTACACTGGTAACCAAACTCGCAAAAGTAATAAATCTCACCAAGACTTAAGTATTCTGATTTCCTTCAAAATCGTCCACCTTTACTATCAGTTTTTACTCAATTTTTCATCTCCGCTATGGAAAATGTCTAATCTGTCACAGAAGTCATACTCGACATCTCCTCATAGGTATGTCCTTGTGAAAGAGCTGTACAACTGCAACTACAGCTGTTACAAAAAATATCTTTGATTTCCTTATGAAGCAACAAGTTACAAGCAGCCTTTATCCAACAGAAGCTCTCTTACACAGTGCTGCAGTCCTCATATGAATAAAGCATGAATCCAATGTTGGGAGGACTGCTGCTGCTCGCAGGAATAACTATAGATGTACTTGGCAGAGCTCAGAACCACCCTCCGTCCTCTGTATAACCCTGCCAGTTTGGCTGTCTGTAGGTTCAATTTTACACAACTATTGTGTGTGTGCAGGTGCATGTAAAACAGTTGTCTTTTTTAAATTTATTTTATTTTATTTTTGTGGTTTGAGAAGTTTTATTTTCCCTAATTTTGTTTCAAGCTAACAAGCTATTGTATCCTTAATACATAATAACTATGGTCTTAGTGTCCTAAAAAACCTAACATGATTTTATATGTGATTATTTATTAATTTTATTTAATTTGCAGGCAGATATTATTATTATTTTAGGTCAGAAATTCTAAATGATACACTCCAAAATGGCTGAAATCAACAATTATTTCTATTACTGATTGTTCTGTGAATTATTCTTTGGAACAATAGATTGATCCTTTGGTCAATTAATTAGATGCAGATAGTTGTTGTGTTGGAAAAAAACATTCAAAACTCAAATACATGTATTTTTATATCCACAAAGAAAAGCAGCAAAGTTTCACATTTCAGAAGATGGAAATGTACTTAAATGAACTGATGAGCCAAATAGATGCTTAGTCTGATTTTCTAAAGATCAACAAATTAAATAATTAGCTTGCTAGCTCGCTTGTTTTAATGTCATTTTTCTAAAGTAACACTGGTTTTGTGTGTGTGTGTGTGTGTGTGTGTGTGTGTGTGGATCAGTGTGAAATGTGAAGCGAATCAGCAGGTATGTAGCCAGTTCAGCTTTCTGCAGCAGTTTCCTTGTAAATAGGAAGAGCTCCTATGTAAGCTCATTATCAGCTGCCACTGTTTGTGTTCTCTTCTTGTGAACCGTGTCTGTCCAAGCACACACACACTTGGTCTGAACTTATCTCTTCTCATCTTCTCCTCTGTCTGTTTTTTCTTCACTCTCTCTACTGTTTCCTTTCCTGTCACTCGTTCTTTCCAACTCCTCTCACTCCGCTCCACCTCCTCCTCCTCCTCTCCTCTGTTCTCTCATTAGATAACTGCAGTCTGCTTCATTTAATGTATGCAAAGCCGTTTATGCTCCTGGAATATTTTAGTTCTTTAAATGCTTCACGCAGTATAACAAAATATGTTTTATCTAAGCCCTCTGTATTTTGATATAGTACACAAAAGCGGAACCGGTCTCATGTGTGATTTGGAAACTAGTATAAAAGCAGGAAGGAAAAAAATATGACAAATGTGAATAATGGCAGAAGAAGGGAGAGATGTTCTCTGGTGAATGGTGTGTGTGTGTGTGTGTGTGTGTGTGTGTGTCGATGTGCGCATTTCTGTAATGTATGTGGTATATGGATTAAAATGTGTGTGCTGGTTACTGTGACCCAGTGAGCACTCAGTTCTGGGGGAGGCAGCACTGGCTCAACAGTGGAAACAGTGGCTCCAGCGATGAAAGTAGTAGTAACAGCAACATTATCCCCATCTCCACACACTTCTGTACCAGTGACAATGTGTTTTATGTAATGTTTCCTGATCTCTAATCTCTGTGTTACAAATCGCAATACAGACTGTGATACAGAAGGTTATGTTGTATCCCAGAAGGAGGAATCTGCATCATATTCCTACTGAGAAGTGTGTTTTAAAACTCTGTAACCAACTGCTGTAATATAGCAAACTCTTAGTAGTTCATGAAAGCATTTACACATGCTGGCACACAGGTAGAGATGTGTGTGTGTGTGTGTTTTTGTCACAGGAGCAACAGCAGTTCTTGTAGCTGAAGTAGATGTAGATGAAAGGCAAAATAAAGAACCCAACAGCTATTATGAGCAGAAATGTGCTGTGACTGAAAATACAACAAAAAAGACACAAAACACAAAAACCTGTGTTTAAAACATGCAGGGGTCTTTGTTGGTGTGTTGTGATTGAGGTACCGGTGAGACCATTTAATACAGTCTAAGAGGTTTAGTCGGAGTAAAGGAACAGTAACTGAAGTCTTATCAGTCTTGCAACACTGCATGTTGTGATATTTTCAGGAAGTTATTATGGTAACAACCATTTAATCTTTCTTTGTAATGATTACAGTGTAAACAGTAGTTAAATGGATTTTGGGTTACAAAGTAATGTGTATTTGATTGATCAGCACAGTCCCTTGCTGTGTTGTTTTTTGGTAAATTTGATTTTAGTCAAAGTCAGCCTAAGGCACAAAATACTGGTATACCTCCCTGTAGGCAGCAATGTATAGCAAGTGCAGTGCAAAACCACTGTAGTAAAACTCCTTTTTATCAAAAATGTTTCTAAAATAAAAGAATTATATCATAGTGAAGAAATTATAAAAATGTACTTGGACCTGAATTTAGCTTCTTGAGCACAAAGACTCACAACAACAAAACAGCTGAAGCATCATGTGACTCTTGCATTATTTAAAAAATTTCGTTCATCTTTCAGGAGCCTAACTCTCCGACGGGCAGCCCTCCTCACACCCCCCACGGGAACGGTTTGGACCGAGCACCAACACTAAGGAAAGAGCTCCCAGGCTCCTCAAACACAGGAGAGGCTCCCTCCACCCCAAACCCCCACAGCCCCACTCCAGGAAAGGCCAAGGACCCTGCACAGGTAAGAGAATTAGATTCTGCTCTAATGTACAATAGTCAACAGGTGATAACATCTGTGTGATTTTCCTTTATGTCATTTTATTACTGTAATATTTAAAAGGTCTGAAAGACTGAAGATTTGGATTGTTTAGAATTGTTGAACTACTAGTTCATGTGGCTCTAATGCAACTAAGAAAACATTTTCTCTTTTTATTGCGATTAGGTGAAATGTGGCAAAGTGGGATTCGGGGGGGTCACTGTGATGAGGGACGACTTTAGCATCATCCATGTTGTTTTTGTTATTCTTATTTCTTGTTTGAATTCTCTGCAGATGGATAAGTCCCAGTCTCCATTGTCCAAATCTGGCACCCCATCACCATCCCACCGTGAAGCCCTTACCCCTGGAGCACCAGGAGCCCCAGGTGTTCCTGGTCCAAGCACCTCCTGCCTTCGCCTGGTCAGCAAAGCAGCAACTGGTGCAGACCCCCTTGGTGAGACAGTTTTACATGAGATAGGAGATATTGTTAAACTAAAAACTGCTTTGGAGATTGTAACTCTTGATATAGAGCTTCCTATTACCTGGCCATCTTTACATGAATGTAGTACATAGATTTCCATTTTTCTGCATTTGTAGGCAGTTACTCAGAAAGTTCCTTACTTAAAGTATCACATTGCAAATTACTAATCTGAAAATATAAAAAATTAGATTTTCACTTATTTCTTGTGACTATGGTGGGATTCAGTCTATCTCTGCCCTTCATGCCATTTATCCTCTTGACCCTTGGTTTTCCTGATTTTGTCAGAGCAAAGTTAAACAAATACAGGCCTACAGGACAAATGATTTGCACATTTACCAGATTTAAAACATTTTTGCTCCCAGTGATTATTACCACTGCGCTCTTGAGCAAAGCTTTTAATTTGTTCCTCTGCAGCCAGATATGAAGTTAACTGTCAAGTTAAGTTAAGAAAAAGTTATCCGTTCTTCTCAGCCCCTCTGTGACTGTGTTTGTGCTTGTGTGCTATGTATTGTTCCTGCTCTTTCTTTCCATCCTTCAATTCCTCCTTCCTCTTTCCCTCCCTCCCCAGCTCTCCGCAGTCCCATGTCTGTGCCCCCTGGTTCATACCCGGCTCATTTTGGCGTGGTGTCCCACGCAGGACTGAATGGGGAACTGGCCAGCCCAGGAGGTTTCGGTGGGGCTCTAACTCTTTCTCCACAAATCAGCGCAGCAGCCAGCGCCTACTCCCGAAGCCCCATGGTGAGTAAAGGCCAAATTATTCTTCTCTGTCAAGGTTTGATTTATAGTTCAGTATGAGGTCTAACACTCTGACTGTCATTGCATGGTCTCAAACTAGATGAATGTGCTCTGCGTTATCAGCTAGTGTTGTGCATTTGTTATAGACTCAAAATTACAGTGTTAACATTGTCTGATTCACTTCGTGTGGCATTCATAGGGAAAAGTTTTGCAGTTTAAATGGCTAATCTGAAAAAAGCCTTTCCTCAAAGTGATCTGTGTCCTGTTCAGTAACAGTACGTACATCCAGCATCATGAACCTCAATACATTAGTGGGGGGACCATTAATATATATACAGTATTTAACTGAATCTTACTGTAGTGCCCTGGTCAGCATACTGTTAAATGAACTGAGTGGACCCGAATTGTGAGTGAGGATCAATCCTCGGTCCTTGCTCGCCCCCGAAGTTGTTCCGTTCCTCCATTCTGAAGGACATCCCAAAGTCTCTTATTTCATTCTGAGGAGCAAGGATCGAGGAACAATCTTTAAGGAAAGATATGCATGGATGCACAAGACGATTCTTTGCGCAAGTCTTTTGCTAGACTGACAAAGGCCCTTTGTTGGAAACCTGTTGTTGATCGTCTTAAGCTGATTGCACCTGTTCCCACCAGGTGGCGTATGACTCTCGGTCTCATCTGAGGGCTCCAGGCTTGTCCTCGTCTCTGCCCGGCTCCTCTGGTGGCAAGCCGTAAGTTATTTCTCCTAAAGTGTACATACGCTTAGTTGGCAGGTTAAGTATGCATAACTAAAACTAATGCAACAGTCCTGCAATAAATCCTACCACATGAAAGTGCTAATATGGAAAGTGTCTGTTGAAACAGTTTTAGAGAGGTGTTGATATAACTGTACTGTATTTTTGGAGTTTGTGATGCTGCTATCGTATTACGTTCTACAAAAAAATGTTGAAAAAATGGAAATCAGTTGAAATTATGTTTCTGTTTGCATTAATGGTACCTACTGGGATATTCCTAAAATACTAAGTAGATTTTCTCAATATCCATAACCAATTTTGGAAATTCAAATATTGTAATTTGGTAGACGCACATTTAAACTTCCTTTACTGCTATTTCACAGTTTGAAAAGTATTTATAAACCTTCACAACCTAATAATCTCATTAGGTCAGACACAATAACCCATAATGGCAAAGCAAAACATAGTTTTAGATTTTTATTTGCAAATGTATTGTTGTTTATGG
>JAUBNQ010000020.1:10814017-10837065 GCA_032353495.1 Ctenopoma kingsleyae | reverse complement strand
AGAGGTGTCAGGAGCTGGGGAACGATGACACTTCAGATATCCACATACACCGACATAAAACATAGATCTACTCTCTCTCTCTCTCTCTCTCTCACACACATACACACAAACACGGCAAAAATACTCACACACCCTCTCGGATACCCCCCCTTAAGGTAATTGTAGGAAGAGACAAATACACACACAGAGCACCCAATTAAACATTCATCGCAGCGCTCCCCGTCTCACTGCTTAATATCTATTTTATTTTGGTCTGACAAAGGCAGCGTCTAATGAGCAGTGGAGTCAATGGGATTCTCCCAGGGCCCAGAGACACAAACAGAGAACATCAGCCGAGCTGTTCCCCCTAATTCCTTGGGATTGTTCTCTTGACACCGGGCACTGCACTCACTCTCATTAAAGGCACTGTCAGCTAGATGAAGTAGCAGCATGCCAACTTCACTGTAAGGCAGACAAGAGGGCAAATTAACACCACCCGATTACACTATCATCAGCAGCCAACTAAGCAGCGACTAATCCATTTCCTTTCAAATTTTATGCAGCTAGTTGCTGTTTTCATTTACAAACCGGGTGAGATTACATATTTATCTAAGTCATTATCTCCATCTCTGCCTGCCCACTGATGTGCTAGTGTTCAAAGTGCTCTGGCTAAATCATGTTTGATAAGCTATTGTTATTAATTGAGAAGCTAAACACCTTAAAGGAAAAGTCTGACGTTTTGAGAAATATTTTTCCCTTTCTTGCCAACATTTAAGCCAAGACAAGAGAAGTGCTGAGAGGTTGGAGCAGTCCACCTTTTCAGCACCTTTAAGCTTACTAAATTAACACATATTATATATCGTTTGTGTAAAAACAACCAATGCCATATATGTATGTGTTATTTAGTTGCATCTGACATGTTGGAGGTTCTTGAAGACATATCACTGTTGTCTTATTCTGGTTTGGGACCAGTTTTCGAGCAACCAAAGGGCACTACACAAAGTTCCTAGTGCCAACCAAGAAATAGTCCAGCACATAACCCCCCATTAAACTGTGATTTGTCAGTTGTACACTTTGCTTTCTGTAGGGATTAAATAAATTAATTATTATGCATTAGTGAGTCTTAGAGGTGCTCTGGGAGAATTTGTTGTCTGTGTGCTGTGCTAAGTTAGCCAGCAGTTGGCTAGCTTCATACTTAGCATACAAACAAAAAATTTGCATTAGTCCTCTTGTCTACCCAGCTCTTCCCAAAAAAGTGAATAGGAATATTTCCCAAAATGTCATAAATTTTCTATAAACCTGATACCCTATACTTTTCAGTCCTCCTTGTATGATATTCCAAACTGGCTGGCAAACTGTATATCAGAGCTCTCCGCTTCTGTAGAACATACGTCACCAACATGTAGATTAAAAGGCACATTTCAAGCTTTTCTTTTATTACTCATTTACCTTTTTTATGAACAGTGACTGCTCATCTTATACAAAATGTTTATGTAATGGGGTTACCCATTGACTGCGTTTTGGGGAAGCATAAAAGGGATGTGCTCACACATGGAAACATACAAAATGAAGCGGAATACAGGTGGGAAAACTATTATTTGTTTTTGTATTATTGTTATTTTTTCATCTGTGCATTTTTATCCTTGGTGATGGTGACAGGCAGAAGGCACACAACATCAGCAAACTCATGTAAAAAGAAAAAAAAAAAGATTTGGTAGAAAAGTTCCTCTGTTGTTTGTTTTTGTTCCCGTTTTTTTTCCCCCCAAACGTGGTAGTAAACGTACTATAGTCCGTTTTCAGTCCTTATTGTGTAATTATACTGTTTCTGTTGAATCTGTGGTCAGTGTACAGCCGACATCAGCTGCAACATGACGATACAGATTTAGCCATGAAAGAGGTCCCAATTTTTTACTGCATGCATGTTGCACTAAAGCTGCACTTCTGCTGAAAGAACGAGATGAATTTAATTTCATTACATACGTACAGTGATTGGTATCACAGCCACAGAAGGATGAATCTTACATTACAGTATGCAATTTAGATCAGCTGTATAATATTTTAGCAAGATGTGTCCATGTTTCACACTGCAGCGCTAATGCAGGAAAGAAAAATTAGGAACTTCTACAATGGCTACTGTACCAGCGGGGAGTCAGAGATCATCTGTACAGTTTAATGCCTTTGCCTGCCTCTTTCCCTTTCTGCCTGTCAGCCACAGGCAGACCTAAATGTTATTCTCATACACAAGCTTGTATACTACTCAGAATGACGCTGTATAATGGCTATGCATTTGATGGTATAGCGTGAATATTTGGGACATTGTATTTGATACTCTTCTTTAACCGTCAGTAATGTCTCTCCCCTGCCTGTGCTTCCTCTGTTCCAAAAGTATAAACCTCTTTTTTTGTTTTACAAACTCATGTTTAGTTTCTCTTTTAAGAAGCCAAGGAACTTTTTTTTTCTTAAATGCACTGTGTCTTCCCTCCTGATACGTTTCCCATGTGCTGTACAAGAAATACTATGTGTGGAAAAATAAACCAAACTTGTGTTCATCCCTTCTGGTGTCTCATGCGTCGATATTTTTAGCTCATATGGGATGGTGCCCCATTTTTATTCAAGTTGAACACGTGCCTAACTGTTTTGGTACTGCTTCAGCTCATTCACTGTTACATTATTTTTGAAGTGTTTTTCTATAAGATCTTTTGTCATGTACACCTGCATGCCTTTGGTTTGCCATAAAACAAAACAAAGAAGCTCTGAAAGAGCTGAGTTCTTACTTCTAAAGACATCTGATATTGGCTTGAATACAGTTACTGGAGGTGGAGATAAGTGGATTGAAGTAATATTTAAAATTGTCTTCAATTAGTATTACAGGTGACTATTACACTGGAGAGAAGTAGTCATCATAGTGTATGGCATCGTGTGCTACACATTGGAATTTGCAAAAGTATTGGAACGTAACTGAAAGGCATTTGTTATTCACAGGTGTCCTGTGAGATAAAGTTTCATCGTTTTATTGTTATTTCTAGTTTTGGGTTTCACCTGTGAAAAATGCATTAAATGTTAAATATAAATCAACAAAAGACCAAGGAGCTGTCTATGGAAGAAAAGCAACTTATTTTGAATCTGAGAAACAATCATAGGCACTGTACAAGCACTGGGCATAGTCAACAATTCGGAATTTTCTGGAAAAGAAAGAAACCAGTGGTGTACTGGGCGACATACACATTAGCGGGTCAGTCAAGAAAAAACAACAGCAGCTGATGACGAAAACTTTTTGAGAGCTGTGAACAAAAATTCACAACCAACAGTGAGTGACATCACCAGCAACCTCCACAGAGCAGAGATGAAGGTATCACAGTTCACCTTTTGATCGAGACTTCACGAGCAGAAATACAGAAAAAAAAACATTTTTGTAAGCAAATGTATAGAGAAATGCATGAAAATGAATTGGGACAAGCTTCATCATGCAGCAGGACAATGGTGCAAGTGAACAAATGACTTCATCAGAGGAACAGGCACCGTCAGACCTCCACCCCACCTGCACAAGCATTTTATCTGCTTAAGAGGAGACTGAAGGGAGAAACCCCCTAAAACAAACAACAACTGAAGAATATTGCACTAAAAGCCTGGAAAAGCATATCACAAGAAGAAACCAACAATCTGGTGATGTCAGCAAGTCCCAGGCTGGTGGGGGCATTGCAAATTTAGTTTTATTGACATTAAAAGTATCCAACACTTTGGCTCACTCAAAATTTAGGTCACCCTGTACGAAAGGTAATATCTTCCATGTTGTTTAGAATATTGAGATGTACATGGCACCAAAAAGTGGTAATTCTGATCTTTCATCTCATGTCCATCATTTGGATATGAACCAAAGGTTGTCAGGTTACAGCAAAAATAAACAAATTAGCATTTGCTTGTCCAATACTTTCAGAGGAGACTGTACAGTAGCTGCAGCTTTTAAAGTCATACAGAAGTGCTAGCATGGCTGTAGAACCTTAGTGTTTCATTAATTAGACATCGAAAAGAAAAAGTGAACATGTAAGAGGAATATTTTATTCTCACAAGATTGAGAACCAGTGTTGTCCAAATTGAGATCACAGCCGTTCATTAACAATTGTGTTGTTTTAACAGCTCTTCCACTCACACATAAAGAAATCACCTTTCAGAAGAGTCTGAAAAACAGAAAACATCCAGCATCCCGCAAAAAAAAAACCTTCATTCACAACAACTAGCAGCTACACGGACAACAATATCCATCCTATTAAAGTAAAACAAATTGATGCTAGACCGACACCACAAAGTAAAATTCAAACACTGTCCAGTTTTGACTCCTGGACTGTGACCAGTGTCTTTAGATAAATTGCACAGTTCAAATAAAGCAGCTATACTGGAGCTCATTTACATTTATTTCCATATGTGTAGAATTTTTAAAAGATGCTGAGATTTGAGAAAATTTAAAAAGTGGACTTGTCAAATTTCTACAACGGCTGTGTTTTTTAATTGGCAGCTGAGATTCCCTTTCATTGCATATTTTAAAACCTGTTCCAATTCAACTTTGAGACTTATGTAAGATTCTCCAATGATGCGATCCTGTTATAATGTTGATAGGTAAAATTATCCAGTTTTCATTAGGGACTAAAACTACATCTTGCACCAAGCAGGTGAACAATCCGTTTCCTATTTTTTTGTTCAGTCTTATTTTTTCTTTAACATAAACTACAAAAGCCGTAACAGCCTAGAAGCTATTCTGAACTGTTATTATGATTATTAACAGCAATATTGTGCTTTTACAAAAAGGGTCACATGGTCAAAAGCTGAGTTTCAATCTTATTATATATAAATTAATCAATGCTAAATGATTTATCAACCTCTAAGCCAACAATCATCCGCAGCACACAGGAGATAATTCTTTACTTGATGTTTCTCAGGTTCTCTTGTACGGTTAAAGCTTTTTGTCTCGGCAGGACAGTCACCACTATACCCATAATCACAGAAGAACTCCCTCTTGGGCGTCATTGCTGTAATAATCTATTCTACAGCCTATTGTACTGTAGATCACCTTTGTCTCACCACACTGTGAGCTGAGCTCAGCACAAACACACAACTACACAGCTGCATTATTTACAGAGAGCTGTGAACCTTTGCCCTCACGCTGTGGGTTTGAATCCCAAGACTCTTTCTTGTATGTCTGAGAATACAGACAAGACGTTTTTTGCCGTTGCACTTCCTCAGAAAGAATGATACACTTCCATCACAGGAGAGCAGAGGCAGTGTGTACTCAACATTCACATCCTTTGTTTTTCATCAGAATATTTCCAAGATACTGTTTGGCACCATGCTGTGAGCAAAACCTTCCCCTGCATTTATGGTTTAAACGGATAACAAATATATGCTACTTTTTTTTTTTTGTTTTAAACATTGAAGTTAAATTGGACAAGAGCCTGACTTTTTCTTGTTTCTGGGGTTGAATAACACCTTTTGACGTACAAATTCATATGCCCACAACTAAGTGTGTGGTCAGATTTAGGTCCCTACAATGTGAGTAATACCTTGTGTGTACACACACGCGCACACAGTCTGCCTCATTTCACAGTATTATAGCCACACTGGCATGAAAGAGCAGTCGCAACCTCTTTTTCTTTGAGAGAAGATGCTCAGAAAAGAAAAAAAAACAACCAATGATACACTGCAGATCAGAGACAAAAATATCGCCTGTTGTTTCAAATCAAATCCAATCACAGATAACATCCTTGTTTGGCTTTAGAGAACTTTATTTACATGTCCATATATAGCAAGGTTCAAGGATCATGATGCAGTTGGGAAAATACCTGTCTGCCTATATGTGCCCTAACAAATGCAATAGAAAAACACATTTAATGTTAAGTCTTAAGGTTTAAGATGATGTAGCACAGACCACATCCCCAGAACTGAAGAGTACATGTTATGAGTTGTTTGAAATGACTTTTCTTTTCTTTCTTCAAGGTTGTGGTTTTCAGTTCCAGGCTGATTTTCCTAAAAGCATACTTGGAATAAGTTCATCTTTGTTCTTCTGTAAAAACAAACAAACAAAAAAAACAAATAAAGGAATAAGCCGAGTCTCAGGTCACTTCAGGGGAAACCGAGCCCTGTTCTGTCACGTATGTACTGGAGATGATACAATCATGTTGCTGCTGACACTTAAACAGGAGGGGTAAAAAAAAAAGTTGGAACGTCACAGCACACCATCCTGCCATCTGTCATGCATCTGCTGCCCCAAGGAGCAGCCACATGCTGCAGACTAAGACTAAGCTGGACCGGGCCAAGCTGACCCAAGCTGGGACTTTTTACACAGCACAGGATATGGACCATATTTTTCCATTACAGGTTTCCAGCCCACCCTGAACCCTCCTCACATTTCCTCTGTTCCACGTCTCAGTCCATTTCCATTTCATGTTCAGCTGTTTGCGAAAAATTCAAAGACTAAAAAAATATTTTTGCTAATTTCTTGTTCACTACAGAGGTTTTATTTTGTTTTAAAAAAGGAAAAAAGGAACAAAAACAAAAGTTCTTTGGAGGAATCCCACAATTGCGCAGCTATAGACTAACCAGCGTTCTCAGAGTATTAAAAAATTACACATTTCTTTTTTTCCAGAGATCTGACTTTGTGTCTCCTGGCTTCTCTTTCTCTCGTTTCTTTCACAAACGTAAACAAAACAACAAAGTACGACTTGAGTGTCTCTTGTTTTCCATGCCACCGACGCTCTGTACAGTCATTGGTGCAGGAGGGAGCCGTGGCCCCGTCCCCTCATTATTAGCTTTACTTTTTTCAGCCAATCAGAGTTCAATAGATGACTTCATAGACTGTGGCCTTCTTGTCCCCGGAGCCAGTGACAATGAATTGGTCGTCAGGTGAGATATCACAGCTGAGAACCGATGAAGACTCCTTGGACTGAACAAACAAAGAAAGAGAAAATGATATTAGCTACAATCAGTCATTAAATCTTTTTTCAGTGATGTCAAAACTGATGTGCATCCTAAAAAATCCCTCTAAAAAACAGCAAAGCTTAGAAACCTATCAAATTTGACAACTAAATTGTTTCCAGACCAGAGATAATTTCTCATCACGTCATCATATTTCATAGTTATGTTCAATCAAAAAACTTAATTCATGGTTGAGGAATTCTGTGTATAAAATTTAGCGTTGGTTGGTCTACCTGGAATATGCTGGATCCATAAGGTGTCCGCCATGCATTCAGGAGGTTATCTTTGCCTGTGCTCACAAACCATTTACCTACAGGATGAAACACACAGCCATCAACAGATAAAGCCTTAGGGGAGGTGAGATACGGCGAAGGCTGAAAAGAAGAGCTGCTTTTGAAAAGGACGTGAGAAGTAAAAATGAGGGAACTATTGCTGAATAATGAGAGAAACAGATTTGTTCTGCTTCCCTGTGATTAAATACCCTCAGGTAATGTGATGTAAGCAAACCATCAATCTCGTATGTGTGTGCATACCACAGTAGGCAAACTTCAGTGAGAGAACGCAGCTCTCATGCAGGTGCAGCTGGTACTTGTCAGGTTTGGAGACATGCAGGACTTCTACGTTACTGCTCTCCATTCCCACAGCCAGCCACTCGCCTGTCGGACAGTAGCCCAGAGAGAAGATCTGGAGATGGAAAGAAGGAGAAAAAGAAATGTGGAAATGAGAGTGGGAAACATTAATGATAATCAGCAGGCTATCAGCACATTAATGCCGATTAGCCTGGACTGCACTGAGCCATTTCTGTTTGTATACACAATGTGTCTGTACCTGTGAGGTGAAGTCATGCTGCTGGAGCTGGCGTCCCTCTCTGAGGTCCCAGCAGCGGACTGTGTTGTCCAGCCCTCCCGTCCACAGTTTGGTGCCGTCGTTGGAGATGTCGATGCAGCTCGCTCCATCTGTGTGGCCCTGGAACTGCCTGCAGGTAAGAGATTCATAGACGTTTGGTTCTCATTTGCAGCTGGTTTTGCTCATTTTGGGCACTCATAAGCATATAAACATTTAATAAATAGTATATAAACAAACTACAATATTGTTATTTTCCCCTATACGTAACTCTTACTGTGTGATCCCACAACAGGCTGATGTATAAAGTGACAATATAAATAACCTGGTAAAACATGATATGTCTTAATATGACATAGTACTCTAAAGACAAAAATGCATGACCATAGAAATTCATTTCTTTCATAGTTCTCCTCTGTTAAAAATATGCAGGCATGTACAGGTTGTGGTTGAAACTGAAGCCCACTTTCTTTATGGTACATCCATTCTCCATGCTTTACCTGCCATTTCCTTGTTACCTCTATGTTATCTTCCATTTCCTCTCATTTACTTCACCATAACTTCTCTCCCAATCATTCTTACCTGACCAGTGTCTGGTTGTGAAGGTCCCAGACGACGATGTTGCCGTCGCTGCAGCAGGAGAAACAGACCTTGTTGTCAGGGGAGATGGCCAGGGCGTAGCATGCGGGTGCAGATGACGTTAGCTCTGCCTTGATACGGGGAGTAGGTGTGGCCAAATCCCAGATTGACAGTGTGCTGGCCTCCCCACCAACAATCAGGGTCCGTCCATCAGAAAGCAACTTGCAGGAGCGGATGTAGTTATCCCTGTTCTGATTGGACACAATAAAATGGGAAACATGAACATTAACCGGAGTATAAATGATGCTGGAGGCTTTGGCTTGAGAACAAAACCACAAAGGTCATTCATATGTGGGAAAAACAAGAGCATAATTTTGGCAGTAAAGATATATTGTTAGTAAGAAGATGGATCACAGATTTTACATATAAGTCTACAAATATCTCATCTCTCACCAGACAGTCCAGCTGTGCCATGGGACTCTTGCTGCCCGGCTGGCTGATGTCCCACACTTTGACGCAGCCCTTTCCTCCTGTGTATACGTGACGCGTTGAGGTGCTGATGGTGACGGCGCACACCACCTCTCCGTGGTTCAGGGTGTGGATCTGACGGGCGTGGCGAGGGATTCCTGGGCCCAGCAGGGCGTCAGGAGGAAAGGGCACTGGCTGCATCTGGCCGTCAGCACTCACGTGGAATGAGTAGGCACTGGAGGAGGGAGAGAACAGAAAAGTCACAACGCAGATTAAAGTCTGCAGCAAAAACACTTCATCAAACTGACAAAAAAAGAGGACTTTGTTAAACTATTCAAAGAACATAAATGTGTAACCCTGATGACCATTTAAGACCAACAAAAGTCACAGCAAATTTTGTGTGTAGGCATTTTTCCCACAATCTACTTAAACTTGTAATTTAAGCATTTCACAGAAATACTTTTGAGAGACTGACACTAAATGACTAAGACCTGACATTTATTAAAGATGCCTGGACTACTGAAAAATAAAGTATTTAACTGCTTGAATCTAATGAATGTCCTCTGCAAATATCACTGACGTCACTTCATCTACACTGGCCATTTATCCGCAGACATAAGAAAAGTACTCCAAACAGCAAAGTAAAGAGAAGGCAGAAATGGAAGGCATATTGGTAACAGCATCTTAAAAAAATCCATTTTTCAGGTCCTTTGTGGAAGAACATTTAATGCAAACTTTGTGATGTATGTATTTACTAACCACTGTACGGTACATTTCCACTAAATTCTGGACGCTCCAAACAGTTTCTTAATAAAAATCATCTACCTCTTTAACGGTTATTATTTATATCTTTTCTCTTCTCCTGCCGGAATTGAAATTTGAGAAGAACCTGAATGTGGTTAATAGTGAACAGGTGAGGCTTTGAATGACAGAAGGCAAAAAAGAGGAAACTCACGGTTTTCCAGAGGCTGCTGACTGCAGGCTGGCAGGCAGCCCAGGGACCCTCATATGTGGGTGTGGAGACTCATAGCCCACCTGGAAGAGACAGAGACAGCCTAATGTAAGTATAAAATCCTGGCAAGATGAGAGAAAAAATGACAAGAGAGGAAGAATAGAGTTCACTCAAAATGGTTAATACAGAGCCACTATCAGACGAAAGATCAGAATAAAACGAGATCACATGAAAGCAGAGACTTTTCAATAGCCAAGGTCACAGATACTTAATGACAAAAGGACATTTCAGTCTCTTTCTGCTTAAAATGTTCATTTTTCCATATATCCTTTTTGCCGTCTTTGACAAGTTTATATGCTGAGGTATTACACATGACAGTGACACTGGAAAGATATATTATCTGTGGAGAGTGCAGCTCACCACAGGGGACCGTCCATATCCAGCAGCAGCAGCGGCTGCAGCAGCAGCTGCAGCTCCGTTCATCTGAGGGGAGACCAGGTGGAGGCCGGCACCATAGCCCGCTGCCCCTGGCAGGTCACCGTTCACCCCTGGTGGGGGCAGGCCAAATGCCCCTGGAGGGTATGCTCCTTGCACTGCCAATGGGTTTCTGAGGCCTAGAGCTGGTGTAGGAAGGGACAGAGGAATAAACAAGGGTTACACAGTGTCGTGAATTATTTGAGTAAACTCATTAACTGATGAACTCGTTAAATGTCAAGTCTTTCAGAGAACTTATTCTAAAAGAAGGTCAGAATAAGCTGTACATTTTATTACGGTGACTGGCTCTGCAGAGCCTTTCATTCCTGTGTGAGACAGCTGTGACTGACAGGCTGTGAACAAGCTGAACCAAAGGCAGGACCACTACCAACTCTAGCACTAGACCACTACTGACCCCTGCTGGCTACCAAAGTTTCCTACAAAGAGCCATTATCTGAGTGTGTGTGTGTTCTTACGTAAACATCCTCTATCCTCTGTCTATGCACGTTCTGCATCTACAAGCATGCCTGTGTGTGTGTGTGTGTATGTATGTGTGTGTGTGTATATGAGGGAGAGAAAGCAGAGCCAGGGCTAACAGGTGATGTGTAGAAAAAAGAGAAAGAGATATACTGGAATAGATAGAGGCTCATTATGAAGCAGCTCACAGTCACAGTCCATCACCTCTCCTAATCTTTCCATTTAAAAAGTGAGGCGCACTGAATATTTTTGCCCACAGCTGCTTATTAAGTCCAGATGGTGGTCGGTGGTGGGGAGCTGGCTGACACCCATACCAACTACTGTGGCCCGATGTTGATAGAATCACTACAAAGCCAGTACAAGCTAAAAACCCATCTCCACAAGTGCAGATTCATATTTTTTAATTGATCCCATGTGTGCAGTGAAAGCGTGTGTGCCTGAGAGGAGAGTTGGACACATTTAGATTTTGGTCTCCTGAGCAACATGCCGATAAACAAAAAAAAAAAAAAAAGTCAAAAATGTGGGTGAGTTTAACACTTTTACTTCATATCAGCAGCAAGGCTTTCTGAAGTTCACTTCTGCCTTTTAATAATAAAATTACAGATTAAATTTTTTGGGGAATAAAAACAAGCTTGTAAGATGTTCTTACCAAGGGGGTCAACACCAGGCTTTGCTGGGACAGGTCTGAACTGTGGGGGTCCGCTGGGCCCTGGAGTGTTAGACTCCTGAGACATGGGGGTTCCCGGCTTCATACCTGGAGTACTGGACTTTTCCCTCTGGAACAGTGAAAAATGAAGAGTTAGAAAAACAAAGAAGGAAAAGGAAATAAATCTAGGATGAAAAATGAAATAAACAGACGTGTCTAACAGGGAAAGATGGAGCCAGGCAGGGAAGAAGACGAACAGCAAATAAAAGTACACACAAAAAAGCAACAGAATGAGAGTAAGAATGACTGAGGGCAGATGGGACCTGAGGAGCACTGTGGGATGTCAGCAGCACACACTGAATGTGTGTGGGATGTTGAATATACAGCATAATAACTCTGAGATGAACTATTGAACCTGAACAAAACAGCAGAAAACAGTGAGAGCTGACAGCTCAAGGAAACATTGATGTCCTTTACTGAAATGTACCCTTTGTGTTCTCGTCTGCACATGTGACAAGAATAAAAGACATTTAAATATTTGTCTTTAAAGGCCATGCGTGGTCCACTTAACTGCACAAGAAGTCATATTTGTTTGTCTACCTGTGGGGGCTCTTTGCCACGGGAGGGGGAGGCAGCACTGCTGGAGGAGGCCAGGGAGGTGGGGCTGGCCTGTGGTGGGCCTTCCTTTCGGGATGGGGGCATCTTATCCAAACCATTCTCCCTGGATGAGTAGGACTGCACGCTGCGGGGGGATGACGGGTCCTGAATTCAAACAACATGGAACTTCATTACTCAATTACATAAGCAGCAATTTATTTACTTATCACTTTATTCATAAAACTAATAAGCCACAGGCATTTTTAGGAATAAACATGTAGTTGTGTAGACAGCATGAATTTTAGTCTGTGTACCTATATACTTGTGTATAAATAGTGGAATGGGCTTAGACAGAGTATTATTGTTCTTCTTATTATTCAGATTGTACTGCTGGGTGTGTTTCCATGATGTATGCAGATTAAAGCGAAGTGAGGCCAACAGAGGCCAGCGGCCGCCTACTAACCTCATCCACCACCAAATTATCGTCACTCTTATCCGCATCGCTGCCCTGTGAGAGAAGACAGAGGGAAACAGAAAATAGATATTTCAGTGTGATGTATAGATTACATGGAGAACCGTAGAACACACACAAAGTTGTACACGAACAGAGGGGTGTGATTCTGGATGCTTGTAACCTAACGCATGTCAAAAAAGAAACTTTTTTTTCCCCACTTTATCAAGAGTCTTAATTTGTTGCAGTGCAAAGAGAGAAATAATGCAACATCTTATCTTGACATTTTATGTTTGGAACTAAATGCAATAGATAACCACATTTAATTAATCTTTGTTATTTAACTTGGAGAGATGAAACTCTCTATGGCATAGCTCATTTTTTAATATTTCAGGTTGAGCAAAGAAATAATGCTGAAGTTGTTAATAAAATAACTACAAAATTAATTGATCTCATACCAAAACTAGTTCCTTACAGGGCTATATAGTATATCCACACCTCCAGTGCTACAGTAATGACAGCAGGGAGTGTGAATATTACATTACAGTCTAGAAAGGGAGCAGATCTCCAAAGTCCACTGTACAGACCCCAGTGGTCTGCACTGACAGAGCTGGGTAGAACTTCCCCTCAGTTATTTAAACATTTCACAGTGAATCCTCACATAGTCTGTCATGAACTCCTTCTCATCAGCTTTCCTCTTCTTGCCGTTGCTGAGGTAGTCTGCTGCGCGACCCTTATCCCCATTGGACAGAGAGCTCTGCAGAGAGAAGAGGGGGGAGTTCAGGGATGAAGAGGGGAGGAGAGGGGTGGATTGAATTGAGAAAAGACAGAGCAAAGAGGAGGTGTTTATGGGGACACCGAAGGAAAGGAGAAGGCGGAAGGAACAAGTGAAGAAAAGGGAATGAAGGAAAAGAGGAAGGAAGAGGGTGATAATGAGGTGAGAGGGACTGCATAAATCATGTCAGGCTCATAAGTTGTGGAGATGAATGTGAAAGAATATCAGCCTGCATCGATCTGCCAACTCACTATGGGAGCGAGAGGAAGAAAGAGAATGCCTCAAGTTTTCTTTAACGGGGCCAAAAAGACGAGTGTGTTCTGTGCGTGCTTTGGCACCGATATTGTCTAACTCTTAATTTCCGATACTGATATAAACCGATACCAATAAATGCGGGGTCCACCCCTCATACAAAAAAGGAAAACTAAATAATTTTAGGTAACTAACATCACATAACTCCTATCATGCATACTTAAACATTAAACATTATTGCAAGGTGTGCCAAACAAACAAAAATATCTCAAAAACTATACCTCGGATTTGTCATATTTTGACATTTTGAGAGAGAGGAGTAGCTGAATAATTTGATGTATAATATGTGCATGGTATGTAAAGGTTGTATGTGTGTGTGTGTGTGTGTGTGTGTGTGTGTGTGTATGTATATATATAAAAAAAATAAGTGATTGCGTAGTAATTTGTACTCACTGGTCCTGCTTCACGATCTGTTCATTCCGGGCAGCAGCAACCAACACATCCAGGCACCAGGACGCAGGACAGCAAATGCAGATATGGACACACACACACACACATGCATACACACACAGATACAAGATTATCTGCCATCACTTTACATCACTCTGCAGTTGATGACTCAGTGGAAAAATATCCCTGAGGAGTGTTATTATCAGCAACACTCCTGTGCCCTGCCAAAAATACAAAGTCAATCATCAGAATCCATCAAGCCAAGCTCCAGTATTTACTCTACTCCCTCCTCAGTGAGACATTTTCATCTCCAGAAATGCAATCCAGCTCTTGTCCCAGGCCCAGTTTTACTTCATGGACCATAGATTGAAACAAAAATAGGTACACGTGTCATTTTAAGCCTTCCTATACCTCTGTGGTGCTCTGCAGCGGCGGCGGCGGCTGCTGCTGCCTCTAGGTGGGCCCTTTCATCCTTAGCAGCCAGCTGGGCCCCTAGAGCTCCAGACAGAGCTAGGAGGCCGGACCCTCCACCAAGTGCCAGGCCAGGGTGGGGCAGTCCTGATGGGTGTGGGCCCACTGGCAAACCCTGGGCATGCTGGGAGAGGTGCTGAGCCTGAAGCTGCTGCTGTAGTGACAAAGAATAGAAGAAGAAACAGAAAGATAGGAGATGGAGAAAAGAGATTTGGGTGACTTACAAGCACTGGAGGAAGTGGCTCAACAGGAAGTATTAAGAGGAGGAAAGGAGGAAGCAAAGAAAGGGAACTAAGTGCTGCGATGTGCACAAGAGCAGACAAGAGGTCAGTGCAGTGGCTCTTCAGGAAGGGATGGTCTGCAGCCAAATCAAGGGGTGGGAACGCGGCAAATAACTAAAACCGAAGTTTTATTTAAAGTCCATAATAATTCTCTATGAATTATATTTACACTTTGAATATTTGGTAAATTACACAAAACATTTGATTGAGTCCATAATTAATTCTGTTATTCTTGGGGCTGTTCAAGTACCTAGTAAGGACACTTGAAATTAAAATAAGTAACTAGATAAAGAAATCAAAAAATTATTTGAATACTTAATACCCTAATCCCAATCAATCTTTTTTAAAGAATTAGCCAATACATTAGTACAAGAGTGGGCCAGATGATATTTGCCTCAATAAAAGGAAAAGAAAAGGAGGAAAAATAAATTAATGGGAGTCGAGGTACACACGCTATGAGGCAGAGGGGGGAGCCCACGTACCCCTATCGAAGCATTTAGCTCCCCCATGGTCACCTGTTTGGCGCGTTCCATGGCCTGGACCACCTGTTGTTGATGCTGTGGAATAAACCAAGAGGTCAGTTAGAGAAGGCACAGACATACTTAAATAGTCTGGTTTAAATTCAATTGTTTGTTCTCTGTAAACTGAATTAAATTAGATGTAACGTTTCTTAATTAGTATGAAAAAGTATTCATAGTCTCATAAAAACATCTTTGAAATGATTTTTTTTTTTTGCTCTGAGAAATGCATGCAGCCATTTGGCATTTGAGGAAAACGGATGTGCTTTGAAGTTCTGTCCATCTGCAGCTGTGTGTGTGTGTGTGTGTGTGTGTGTGTAGCTGTGGGTTATTGATAAATGTGTGTATGTATGTGCACAGCTTCTGTGTGGGCTGCTGTCTGACAGGAGAGAGACTACTGAATGCTGTACTGCGTGTGCGTGCACGTGTGTGTGTGTGTGTGTGCGTGCACGTGTGTGTGTGTGTGTGTGTGTGTGTGTGTGTGTGTGTGTGTGTGTGTGTGTGTGTGTGTGTGTCCCACACCTCCTGTGATAGGAATGGGATGAGCTGTGCACAGATCACATTCAACCGCTTGGCAATCTCCGTCTGAAAGAAGAAAAAAAAAAAGATACTGTCACTGTGATGAATAAACACACCGACTTGCACAGCCAAGATTGAGCACTAACAAAGAAACACACACACAAGTTAGACACACAAAATCTCACACATGCAGGCAGGTTGCATACACACAGAGCATGGCTGTGGCCTGCTTCTCCCAGGGCCAGTGTGGTAAATATTTCAGCTGCTTACATCTGGTCCATGCAAATGGAAACTCTGCCAGGGAGTTTGGCTAAAATATTCATGGACAGCATCTGCTGTGGCCACAGTCAGCCCACACAGCGTGTGTGTGTGTGAGTGTGTGAGTGTGTGTGTGTGAGAGAGAGAGAAAGACGGAGAGGAGAAAAGATGCAAAACTCACCATCTTTTGTGTGTGTGTGGTTGTGTGTGTGTGTGTGTGTTTCCTGCTGGGGGTCAGCGATTCTTGCTATGAGTGTGTCTGTCTCAGTCTGCTCTACTACACAGCCAACTCATTCTCCCTCCCTCCTTCCTTCCTTCCTTCCTTCCTTCCTTCCTCTCTTTCCATCTCACTCCATTTATCGCTCTATCCATCCTTTGTTCCGTATCTCTCTTCCGAGGATTAGCACAGTAATCAGTGTAACGAAAGTTGCCATGTGATGTCTCACACACACACACACACACACACACACACTTAGTGGCAGTCTTAACAAGACCGTTAGGACCAGTAATGATATGCATGCAGAGATCATGACAACATCATTATGGCTGCAGGCTGTTTGTCTTGTTGACAGCTAGACTCTGCTCTGTGTGTGTGTGTGTGTGTGTACACACACACAAATATACACACACTCCCCACCCCATTCTCTCTCTTAAATGATTTATTGATGTTGGACTGAACTTCCAGCCCCTCCTTTTTCTCACTCTTCCTCTGTCATTCCTCTTGCTTGCCCACATCTCTCCCTCCACTCTCCATTTTTCTGCCAGGCAGCATGCTCCCCCCTCCTCTCCTTTCCTCCATCATCTGAATCCATCACCCCCCACCCCAAGGGAGACACAATGATTTCTTGTTAGAGAACTCCAACTACTAAATGACATCTTCAGGAGAGAGAAAGGGAGAGGGAGGGGGAGAGAGAGAGAGAGAGAGAGAGAGGGAACTTGAGCAATTGAGAGAAAGAGGATAAAGAGGGGAGAACAAAATGGGTGAGAGGAAATGAAAAGAGGAGGTGGAGGAAAAGGGCAGATTGGTTTGAGGAAGTGACAGCTAGTGAACGAAGGATGTGGGAGGGAGAGAGGAAAAATAGAGAAAGGAGAAACAGAGGGAAGGCGGGGGAGGAAAATCGAGATTGGGGTGAGGGGTAGGGGGTGGAGTGGCGGCAGCAGCACGTCAAAAGAGAAACGATTGAGATGGTGAAATGAATGGAGAGAGAGCAAGACAGAGTAGACGGCAGGAAGGCAGTGACCTGATTTAAAGTGAAATTCAGCATGGACTGAATGTCTGCAAGGAGACAGAGGTGGAGGGAGGATGTACAAAGGCAAAGGAGATAAAGAAAGAGAAATCAATGGAAAGAAAGGGAGACGCTCCCATCTGGATGGTGAAGGAATGGAGATTAAGAGAAAGGAGCATTACAAAAAAAATAGACAAAGTAAGACAGAAAATGAAGGGGAAGGAGAAAAGAGGAATGGGGGACAGACGCAGGGCAGGAGTGGGAGGAATGGATGGAGAGAGCAGGGAGGATGTAACAGACAGAGATTTATGACGAGTGAGAGGGGGTGTTCTGGAGGCTCGGTGAAAGGCAAAGTATTCTCAGCTGTCTGTCTTTTCTGTTTGTGGATCCTATTAACGCCTCCACAGCATAATAGTGCTATGTACAGTGGGTCCATCAGAGGGAGGACTGTCTTTACAATGGTAGAGAGACACAGAGAGAAAAAGACAATGAGAGAGAGAGAGAGAGACACACATACTTTTCTTAGAACTGATAGGAGCAGAAGAAAAGGCAGTGATGACAATACAAGAGAACAACGCAAACCTTGAGTAATCGACAGCAGGAGAGAGAGAAAGAGATGCCCCAGAGTTCACTTACCTGTTTGTGCATTTCAATGTTAAGGCCGTATGACATCTCATAATACTGAAACAAAGGAGAACATCAGTTAGTACACAGTTACGCACAAATCAGAATATAAGGAGAGTGACACAGACTTTCATGTGTTGAGGTGGTAAAGCTACAAGTTTTTTTTTTAACTATACCATGAATTTGTAGTTATAGACATGCATACGAGAAAAAGGAAAACTTCATTAGAAAAAAAAAGCAGCTCAATTGAAATGCATTTTTAATCTCACCTCAACGCTGACTTTACATATAACAAAGTAGGGCAGCTTTTCCAAACACTGGATCAACAATTAATGGAAAGTTTAAAGTTGAATCATTAAATCTAATGGATTTGAAAGAAACAGCATGATACATTCTTTTTCATTTCTTTTAACAGCGAGTATTTCTGTGGCATGAGCTGAAGTTGATCTATTTTAGTTTATATGCAAAAAAGTTTAAATGCAGAAAAGATGATAAATTAACAAAATAATTAATCTGACATCACATTTGTGGGAAATACTTGCTAGCTGACAAAAATACTGCATAATACTACTAATGTGCAGCTAAATGTAGGTCCCAACAAATGTTATGTTTACATCTTTCAGATTAAAGCTTTATAAAAATTACAAAACATTTTTTATATCACAGGTTTTGTTGGATTGAACTGGTGTGGTATTAAATTATTATTTCGACTGAATCCTGCTGAAAAAGAGCAAAAATTCTAAATAATACCAGCGTTACCCATACATACAGCATAATAATTCCTTCAAGAAAAGAGCTAAAGATGAACTACAATGAAAAACTAATTCAGTCATTATTTTTAGACAAATATATTCCAAAGTGAACCTTCAACCATTCACTGAATTTCTTCCTACGCTCCCAGCTTCAGACGATGGCAGCCAGTGCATGTGCACTCTAAAGTGCCCATATGTCCCTAAAAGCACATCAACACTAATTTCACCTTGACTCTGCTGAAAGTCGAAGGCTCTAAAATGACCCTGAGGCGTGTTTTGGAAGCCAAAAACCCAAAGCGAGGCAGGGAACTCGTCGCCAGGCAGAAGAAGGCGACAGACTATTGCAATAATCATGTCTAATGTGAGCTTTTTGACCCTGGCTTTTATCTGAAAGTACAAGGAACATTTTGAGCCAAAGCAGGAGATGAACGCCACAGAGAGACATAGGTGAGAGTCTCTCTCTTTTGCTTTGTCTCTCTACCTTCAGAGATGGACGAAAAAGAAGAGCATTTTAAAGTCAGATGCCTCGAAAAGTGACAGGCTGACATTTGCTTTTCAGCGTGGCTGGTTGTGGAGAGAGGAGATTGGCAGTTGGGCAGCCAGAACAGCCTGGCAGGATGGAAGAGGAGATGGCAGGGGTCCTCTCTCTCCAGACATGTTGCCTGGCAGTTACCATGCCTGTGTGTGCGAGTGAGTGCAAGTGTGCAGGTGTGTGTGTGTTTGTAGCACAAGTCTGCAACTGTGTAGGCGTGTGTATCTATGTGCTTTGTGGGCATGTTTCACTGCGTGCGTGTTCATGCTATGTGTGCTGTGTGTACACTCCTCTTTCTGTGTGTGTTTGTGTGCCTCTATAAAAGACGCCTTTCCTGGCAGCTGGCAGCTCTGCTTGGTAGTTGGTGTGCCAAGTTTTGCCTGTTGCTTAGCAACACATAAACTCCCCAAATCATCCACCAGGAATGGAGACCTGGCCTGTGCTTGATGCCAGCTACCCCCTCTTCTTTCCCATCCCCCCACAAGTCCCTGTTCTGTGCCAAGATTGCCACATAGCTCTTTTTTTGGCACAGCAGGTTCTGGACAGCCTACACTCAGTCAGCTGTGGTTGTGTGTGTCTCTGATCACAGGTAAATCAAGGCTCAAGGTTTAGAGACATAAAAAAACGAAAAACAAAGACAGCCAAAGAGCTTTGGCCTTTTTCTTTACTGAGGAAAAATCTGTTGATAGATCTGCTTCCTCACTATCAGTTAATCAATGTCTTCCACAACTATTGTTATATAGTAAACTAATGGAAAGACCAAGTTGACATCATCCAATTATGTGTTTTGTCCAATCAATATTATACTGTATATTAAGCACTTTGTCATGATAAGTAGTATGATAAGAAGTATTCACATTTATGAGGCTGAAACTTTATTTATGGTTAAATGATAACTTTTGAATAATTAAGTGATTCTCAAGATTGTTCAGTGGCAGGTTAGGATGTTTGAGGATGATTCCTGCAGGGCTCAACTAAACATTCATTAACCCATTATGCTATAAGACATGGCAGATGGATGAGAGCATTACCAAATCTATAACCATGGGATTAAGTTGTTGGCATGAAACACAGACAATGTAACTCACCTACTGCACAACATTAATCATTTTGAACCACAGTTTTAACATTTGAAAGATGCATTTAAGTACAGACACTTGTTTAATGTTTCAAGGTGTTCAACATTACTGCCAATATGATTTTGATAGGGCCAAACTGCAATTAATTATTCTTATTCAACAAGTCAAAGATTTCAAAGAAAACTTTGTGACCAAAGAATAAATAAAGTGTACTGATTAGATCGGCATTGGAGGCCATTTTTTGAAAGTTTGAGAGTTGATCTATATACAATATGCACAGTCCTGGACAGATGTGTGCAGACATCAGGAGAACAGCCCTGGAGTGTAGGCTATTTCTCAAATACACACTCACATACACACAGGAACATTCACAAACACAAGCACAAGAGTGCAAGCCCATGTAAGTGCTGTTTATTCTGCAGTCTTATAATGTGGGTGGGACAGTGTGTGTGGTCTTGTGTGTGGGTTTTGGTGGGTGTTGTTTGGCAGCTGTTAGCAGATGAAAGGGATTCAATGAACTTGGCACTACACTTGTTCTGACTGTATGCAGAAAGACATGGCCTGTGAATGTGTGTGCGTGTCTCTCACCATAACATAGTGTCTCTGGATCTCAGTCTTCTCTGTAGCCAGTTTCTCACACTCCAATTTTAAACTGCAACAGAGAGGAGAGAACAAAATACACAGAGTTAAGTTTTCATTTGTTTCATACTACAAATAAAAATACACAATGCAATTAGTAACATGACAACAAATTACTCCCTACTCACTCACTCCCCCTTTCACACCTTCCCCTCACTGTCCCTCTCACTCGCACGTTCAGTGGGGGAGGAGGGAGCAGGGTGACTGGGGTGCTGACAGCCCATTATCACCTCAGAGCAGAGCAGAAATAGACGAAGTCACGCTTGAAGCTTGAAATGCAGCCAAGATTGCAGGCAGGCATTTCCAAGGTGTCTCTCTCTCCGTCTCTCTCTCTGTCTCTCTCCACTTTCTCTCACTGGACAAATTTTGATCTATGTGCCCTCCACTCCTCATTTTGTTGCCTCCCCAATTACCAACTACTCTGTCTCTGATTGTTTGCCGTTACCTTCACCGTCAACAGCACACTTTACCAAGTTTTACTGAAGTCCAATCTTCTGTTTTTAAGTGGGTCAAATATGGCAGCTCTAGTTGTAGATATAATAAATCAGGTTTTATTTTGTTTCAACGATCACTTCGCTCTTCTTATGCTCAGAACATGACCTGTGTGTGTTGCCCAGTATGTGAGAGCAAGTCAGGCTACACAGCTACAGCAAAACGTGAAGCTCTCTCACACATACAAACATGCATATCTCTGGGGTGACTGCAGCCAAACACCTTTCCCACGTGTCCTATATTTCTGTTTGTCCTCCGTGTCTCCTCATACCCAAACAAGTCCCCAGTTTCCTCTAAAACTACTTTTAATACCAACGCCTGGATTTGCAAACTCACACTCGCCATCTCTCCCCCTCCCTACACAGAGCTATATTTTGGGCCCTCTGCAGTTTACACCGCGTTGTTTGCAGATGGCAGATAGATTGATAGAAGAGGGTGGCTCTGGTGTGGTGCGTTGTGGTGAGACATTGGAGGAGGCGGAGGTGGTGGGCCCTTGTTTGGCGGAGGAAAATTAGAATATGATTAATACCGCAACATTACCCCCTGCCTCAACAGGTAATAACGGCCCCATCCGCTCCCCTTCTCCAACGCCGTGTGCACACACATAATTGACTCATTTATCACTGCCAGCCAGTTGAGGAGAAGAGGGATGAGGGGGGAGAGGGAGACAAGCAGGACGAAAAGTAGGAGAGGAAGGTATTGGTGGAGGGAGGGAATGAGGATTAAACCCCCCACCCACCCTATAGATTTTATTACAGTGGAATTGCCTCACAGCAGAAGTCACTCACAGCTGGGCTAGGAACTAATGCGACTGTGTGTGTTTGTGTGCATGACTGCCAGTGTGTTCATCAAGACAAATTTGGTGTGAGTTTGAAGAACTTAAATTATTGTTGGATTTATAGATTCATCTTCTCTAGCCCAACTAATCAATTCATTGATTAATCACTTGAGCTCTAGAAATGATATTCAATGACAACATGCAGATAATGAATGTATCCCTTGTTTTACCATCAGGTGACTTTTAGAGAATTCACAGCAACATACAACACTGAAGGTGCTTGAAAATGACCATTCGTGGCAGAAATGAATAGCTCTCAGCCAAGCTATTCAGTTCACTAAAATACAAATGCAAAAAAAAAACAAAATCAAATCAATGTCTCTCTACTGTTAATGTATTTAAAATTTAATGTATGTTAAAATGTGTCCTCTTTATTTGTCATGGTGCTTCAGAAAGTGTGTCAAATGTATACACACACATACAGTATGTGTAGACAGACGATTCTTGTCCTTACAGGAAAAACCCCAAAGTCACACTCCGACAGCAATAACCACTTCCCACAAAATGGACTTCAAAGAATGGAATTACTGTGTGTACGCGCATGTGTGTGTATGTTGCCATTATTTGACTGTAGGAGCATAAAAGAGTTGGTGGGGGAAGAAAATGAGGAAGAGAGAGGGGAGGAGAGTGGTGAGCAGGAAGTGGGTATTTCATGTCGAAATGATTGCCTGTAATAATTAGTCTTTGGCTCAGCACCATTTACTGAGAGAGACAGAGAGAGAAAGAGGGGAGGGAGAGAAGGTTTGGAGGACAGAGAGAAAGACACAGCAACACAGGGAGAAAACAAGATTGAGTAAGTGAGCAAGAGAGAAATAACCAGCAGAAAAAAAGGAGATATTACTGTGTGTGTGTGTGTGTGTGTGTGTGTGTGTGTGTGTGTGTGTGTGTGTGTGTGTGTGTGTGTGTGTGTGTG
>JAUBNQ010000020.1:10748630-10761829 GCA_032353495.1 Ctenopoma kingsleyae | reverse complement strand
ATTTCCATGGAAATATTCATGATTTTGTGTTATTTCATAAGGGGGGCTAATACTTTTGGCAATAAGTTTGATGCCCAGTTTCCCACATTATTATTATTATTATTATTATTATTAGCAACTATCACCACAGCTTGTTATTGGGAATTTCAGTATGTCAGCTGCAGTGAGAGATGGCCTGTTCATGGATTTCCATGCTACGGCTGTAGGACAGTGTTTTAAGGCTTGAGGGACAATAACTTCACAACAAAACCCCCAAAAGAGCAAACCATGGTAAAAGGTAAGTCTGTGATATTCATGCCAAAGCACATTTTCTGTAGGTGCTTTTTCATATGCCAGATAGATAGATAAATACTTTATTCATCCCCATGGGGAAATTCACAAGCTCCAGCAGCAGCATACAGATGAAAGAAAAAGATATAATCAATACTATTAACTAATTCAATAGAGCCAGCCTTCCTCACTAGTTTATCCAGAAGTGAGGTGTCCCTCTTCTTTATGCTGCCTCCCTAGCACACCACCGCATAGAAGAGAGTGCTCGCCACAACCATCTGATAGAACATCTGCAGCATCTTTTTGCAGGATGTCAGCCTTCTGAGGAAGTGTAGTTGGCTCTGTCCTCTCTTGCACAGAGCGTCCGTGTTGGTAGTCCAGTCAGTATGATGGTTCTCTATCATAAATTGACCACTTTCTCTCTGCTTTTGTAAGGACGTGGCTTGCATATGCATTCGCCTTCTGTTGATGTACCAGTGGTAGAACATAAGCATTGGTGTACAGGGACAACGTCAATGTGAAATCAGGGAATGCAAGTACTGGGGGATTTGAGAGTGCATGTTTCAGGTAGGTGAATGCATCCTGACATTGGGAGAAGTCCATTGGAAGGGCACATTTTTCTCTGTGAGTGCATGTAGTGGAACACAGTGATGTGCAAACTTCTTGGTGAACTTGTGATAACATGAACTAAAAATGCTCATAGGTCTGTTGCTGAACGTGGAGTGGGCCACACCTTTTACATATTTGTGGTCTGGCTGAAGTCTGCTTTTGGATACAACAGGGCCCGAAACTGAACCTGATCTATGGCAAAACAGCATCAGCCTCAGTATGCTTCAGAATGACAGTCCTTACTTGTCACAGTACTGAGTTTTCTATACTCTAGGCAGAAACGCCATGTGCCATTTTTCTTGTGCACCTAAATAATTGGTGAAGCCCAGGGACTAGCTTTCTTCAATGACATCTGCTCTCAACAGGTTTTAAACTTGAGTTTGTATATCAGCTCTCTGTTCTAGTGTCACTCTATAGGCTCTTTGTTTAATTGGTGGGGCATCAGTAATGCAAATATGATGCTTGATTGCCCTTGTGCAAGCTCTTTCCTGACCATCCACTGACCTCTGTTGTCCTGTAGAAGCAGACTACAGCACATGCACAGATTCACATGGTGGAAGGAAAGTGTCCAGCTCATTAACATCTCCAAAACTAGCTGTCAGGTACTAGTTTTTAGTACATCAACTGCAAACTCAAAGTGGGAAAATGTCCAAGCAGCACAAAAACAGCAACATCAACCATGCACGGGATGAAAACTCACCACAATAACACCATTGTTATGTTTGCCTTTTGGCTGACAGCACGAAGAGTAAGAGAGGATGATACAGAGGGAGGGAAGGAGAGAGAGCTGGATGGAGGCAGCACAAAGAGAGAGAGGTGGTCAAGACTGCAGTTATAATGAAAACGTCTTACATATCATTATATTTTAATTTGATACTAGTTCATGAAGAAAGTGACTTTACTTTTGTGTACTAATTTACTTTTGTAAACTAAATGACGACTGTGTGGTTCAACATTATAGTATGTTCTCTCAAATGTATTGGCTTCTTTCTAGTTATATAGTTAAAGAGTTAACAGTACAGAATTCTAGTGCATTTACTGGATGTTTATAGGCAGGACTAATTAATCAGGAAAAGACAAATAACTTGTTTAATGTAAACTGAACTTTCATTCAAACTAATCTATTCAAGTTTATGCCGATCAGGTGGTATTAATCTTGTAGTGAACAGGGGTTGGTATGTGTGTCAGAACACACAGTACATCAGCACAGACTGGTCAGACTGCCCATGCTGACCCCGCTGTCCACCATAATATCAGTGAAATATAAATCTGCTAATGTAGCTGAAATCTAAGCTTTCTCAAAACACACTAGATCAGTGGAGTATGACAACCCTACAGATGCAAACTAAACTGTACATTTTGTAATTGTAATTATTATATAATTTATTATTACATATACTACAGCAACCCAACAGCTAAAATCACATTACAGCTTCAGTGATCACCATGGACTTTCAAGAGAATGGACATGATGAGTATAGTAAAATTATTGTATACAAGTATAAAAAATATACTTCATATATCATAAAACTTTTCATATCCAAAAGTCTGATTTAGTACAATGGTGTATTCTCTATTGCTTATATCACACTGTATTCACAGCACAGTCATTTTCATTGTATGTCTGGGGATCAAGGAAATAAAAAAGCTAGTTAATAGTTAATTTTATCAGACTTTATCTTTTGGATTTTAATTCATGTAAAAATAATAGAATACTGCAATACTACCTCATATAGAGGTAGGTATTGAAATAAACCAGTTTTGTGGTTAAAAGTAACTGATGACATAACGATATCACGCTTTGATTAATTTTTTTTAAAGAACAAACATCTGCAAGGTGAGATTTCTTTCACGTGTTACTTGTGAAGATTAACAATAATTGTTTAAAAGAGCTGTCAGCTGCTTTATAATGCCTTTTATTGAAAGTCACAAGTTACACACGTTCTACAGGAACACTCTGGAAACACATCAGATCTCAATTGGAAAAAAAAATCATGCTGGATATCCAAACTGATGTGGAATAGGTAATGTGTTAGGAACAAAAGGATGCCACATCATTTGATGAAAATGAAAATGATCAACCTACAGAGGGTCACCAAGAAATTTAAACTGAAAAACTGATGCGGCAGACTAGTTGGCAATTCGTTGAAATGTGTTTGCAGCAACTCAAGACGGTGCTAAGTAGTTTGTATGGCCCTGGGCATCACTGAGCTCCTGGACATTCTGAGATACAACCTGGTGGCATCAGATGGACCTAAACATGATGTCCCAGAGATGTTCTTTTAGATTTAGGTCAGGCAAGCATGGAGGCCAGTCAATGGTATCAATTCCTTCATCCTCCAGGAACTGCCTGCACAGTCTTGCCACATGAGGCCGGGCATTATCATGCACCAGGAGGAACCCAGGACCTACTGCACCAGCGAAGGGTCTAACAATTCAATTCAATTCTATTTTATTTGTACAGCGCCAAATCACAACATAAGTCATCTCAAGGCACTTTACAGTAACAATGGGTCTAAGGATTTCATCCCGATACCTAATGGTAGTCAGGGTGCCATTGGCTATACTGTACAGGTCTGTGTGTCCCTCCATGGATATGCCTCCACAGACCAACACTGACCCACCACCAAAACGATCATGCTGAACAATGTTGCATGCAGCATAACGTTCACTGCAGCTTCTCCAGACCCTTTCACATCTGTCACATGAGCTCAGAGTGAACCTGCTCTCACCTGTGAAAAACAGGGCATCAGTGCTGGACCTGCCAATTCTGGTGTTCTCTGGCAAAGACCAGTGAAGCTCCATGGTGTTGGGAAGTGAGCACAGGGCCCACTAGAGGACGTCGGACCCTCAGGATACCCTCATGAAGTCTGTTTGTAATGGTTTGGTCAGAGACATTCATGCCAGTGGCCTGCTGGAGGTCACTTTGTGGGGCTCTGGTGGGACTAATCCTTGAGTACTTGAGTACTGCTTGCACAAAGGAGCAGATACTGGTCCTGCTGATGGGTTAAGGACCATCAACGGCCCTGTCCAGCTCTCCTAGAGTAACTTCCTGTTACTACACTGATTAAAAAGTGTTCCTTTACTTTTTTTTGAGCAGCGTATGTGCAGTAATGGAGAGGACCAAAACCACAGTGATCACATAAGGGAGAAACAACAGGAAAGGTCCTTTCTGAACAGTCAGACAAGGACCATATTCATTATAACAATTAAAAAAGTGTCTAAAATCTAAACTCTTGGTTTGTATCTACAGATTTATCAGAAACCTTTTTTTATCATAATGTCACTGCTAATACTCAAAACATTCATATTCTGTCAAACAGATGAATGCAACAGCATTAGAGTGGATTGTCTGGATGTTCAATATTAGGAACAACACAGAGCAGAGTAGAGGCACCAACACCAAGACAACTGCACTTTCTCTTCCCCTTCACCTGCAGTCTGGGGCCACTGGAGGGCACTAAATAGACAAGCAGAGGGAAGTAAAACAGAGAAAGAAAAAACTGAAAATGGGTAAGATGTAAAGTTGACAAGAAAGGTGAGAATGAATATTATGCTTCAATCTAAAAAGTGGTAACATGTATGTTGTATTTAATCTGCTGACAGATAATTGCTATATTTTTGAATACATTGCTCTTTGGTCTCATCATAGAACCTTCTTCTAGTGGATGCCTTTAGCTTTAGCTGAGATTTAATATGAGCTTTTTTTTCTCTTTGTCTCTCTACCATAAAGCTTCAACTGATGAAGAATACAGTCAGTACTTGCTGTGAATACAGTCTCTCCCATCTCAGCCACAGTAGCTTGTAACTCGGTCAGAGGAGTCACAGGTGTCTTCGTGTTCTTCCTCACTAGTCCCCTTCTTCCATGGCTACTCAGTTTTGGAGGAAATCTGCTGTCAGCATATTTATGCATGTGCCATAATGCTTCCATGATAGGGATAACGGTACTCCAAGTTATTTTCAGTAACTCGGAGATTGATTGACTCTAAAATGCCCATAGGTGTGAATGGTCTATCACATGGCTATAAGTCAGCCCTGTGATAAATAAGAATTGATACTTTATCATCACCTTGGGTAAATTCTTTTTTGACAGACTCCCCCCTTAAGGCACAGAGGGTTCAGGGAATCGGTGTCTTGTCCAAGGACACCTCAACATGTAGCCTGCTGGGACTGGGAATTGAACCGCTCACCCTCAGATTTGAAGACAATGGTGGTGTAACAATAGGCTTCTGATGTCACTAAACATCAACTGGAGTCAGGTGTTAGCAAATCTGGAGTCCAATCAATTAAATGAAAATGGATGTGTGGTTTAGAGCTACATTATTATATAAACACAAACAGTGTCAGTGTGTTGTTCACAAACAGCATCAGCTGATGTAAGCATTGCCTCACAAAGAGAGATCACAAGTTGTTGATTTGCATGTAGCTGGAAAAGGTTACAGAGTTTAGATATTAATCAGTCCACATTTAGACATATACTGTCTATAAATACAGACTATTTGATAACGTGGCTACTCTCCATAGAAGTATGGAGGATTGAGCATCTTGATTTGATGCTGCTTTGCCGCCTCTGGACCTGGACTGCTTGCCGTTGAGATGCTGTAGATTAACATGCAGAGAGCTGCTCACACCACACGTCTGCACAATGTGGTTGAACTGAAACAGTTCTGTGGTCCAAAGTTCCTGTTGAAGCTATGGGAAACGCCTGCTTGAGGTTATTGTTGCCAAAAGTGGCTCTACCAGTTATTGAAACTGCTTCCCCTACTTTTTCCACCAACTCTTTGTGGATGTGTTCAATAAAGACATGAACGATCACGATTGCTTGTGTTTTATTATATTAAAAATACTGTGTTCATTTATATTTGCAACCTTTGCCATAGATCAGATCGCATTTCATAACAGAAAACTAGGAAAGTACAAATAGTTCACTGAACTTTTCTTGCCATTGTATCTATAACAAGGTCGTTTTACCTGGGTTCCAATGGCACATCACTTTATAACAGGTGACACAGCTGGGTTCACTCTGCCAGACACAGCATTCATCCACTACCTAAACCACTTTCCCTGTTACAAGTCGCGAGGGTGCTGGAGCCAGTCCTAGCTGTCACCAGGCAAGAGGCAGGATACACTGTAGACAAGTTGTCAATCTATCACAGGACTCAAGGCACAGCAGACATTTGGAAAGAACATTTCAGCATTGGCTTTGATAATAAAATAAAAATGTCACTGGCATTGGATTTTACTTTGTTTTTCTTTCTCCCATAAATACAAACCCACATGAACTATGCTATGTAATTTGATAATAAAGAAAATCACGTTTCTAACTTTGCCAGTGGCAAAGAGCATTGTGTAACACACCATCTGGACCAGACAGACTTCGTTCCGAAGCTGAGATGAGGTTTTTCAGAACAAAAGCTCTGATGGGCTTTAGTCTTTGAGTGCATGCATACACAGGGGAGTGACCAGGGTGCTCACTGGCTGCTCAGTTAATTGTTGTTAGAAAAATCTTGTTAATAGCACTGTGCACACAGACACCTACATTAGTGTTTGACTAATAGAAGAGCAATAAATTTTTTTAATGTTTCATCATTATTAATTTTAATAGTTTTTCAAAATATAATAATTATAAACAAACATAACAGAAGCAGTACAATATATAAATTGCTAAAAATAAAAGTAAAAACAATGTATTAACAAAAGGCAGTGATTGTACGCCTTTCCTGCCTTCATGGTCTTGTCCTGAACGTCCCCCTAATGTAAACAGTCAAAGACAAAACAAACATTGATCTGAAAACCATCGTGGCTTTAAACAGGGATCACAGGAAGGGTCTGCACATTTGTAGACTGAAACAAGGAATAAATACAAGCACAGATGGAAGGACGACGACACTGGGCAAGATTTACCTGTGAGTGAAATATACTGATATGCAGAAAAACACAAAACAGCTAATTTTGTGTCATCACAAAATAATCACTAGAAATTCATGAAATTGTACCTAATAAGAGGCACTTTAAAGCCAATCCAGTAGTTTATTTGAAACTTGAACTATAGTGTAAATGCATTTATATATGCATTTGCACAATTTTCCATATATTTCAACACAGAGTACAATTTACATTTGTTAAATGTTAACTAATGTGTGACACCTGTAAAGAGTGAGTGACTGATTCTTACTGTTCACAGAGGATCAGTCATTCATTAACGGTCTTGAAGATCAACCAAGTTGCAATGACTTACCTATCTTAGCACACACATTTTGCATTTACATATTTTATTTTAAGCCTATTCTGTATATCAAATAGGCTCTTCCCAGTGCTAAATATTCAACATGACAGAAACTGTGATCAGAAATCATGACAAAGCACTGCACCTTTACAAATCATCTGTGAATCCTCTGGGAATAAAAAGGATTAAAAAAATCCACAACAGCAAATCTGCAAAAACACTGCCCTCTTTGTTGCTCCTACAATGCTTCATGTTCAAATAAACCCTAGAAAATCTTCAGTTTCTACAAAACTTCTGAGAAAGAAAGTGAAAGTGTAGGCTGGAAGTTCAGAGAAACACAGACATATGGAAATTACTCAGCCGAGGACATTAAACATATTAAATAAACTATTCTATATTGTTTGAAAGGACAGATTTTGCTCTGCAGTCGGACTTCCAGCAACCAAGACACAGTGGTGCTGTACAAAGACAGATCCACGTGGCTGTTGCAGCAAACATAAAGATCAACATGCAAAACATTAAAAAACTAACATTTGATTGGCTTTTGTTGGAAGAAGCTTGGAAAAATGTGAGCAGCAGTCAAACTTCTCCATCTTTGTAAATACGAAATCAAAGCAACAGTGGTTTACACTGTCAATAATTGATCTGTTTTAGAAAGAAACTGTGCTAGTAACTTGCTTCCGATTTGTTAGCACGGTCACTGTAGCTTTCATCACCTGCACTGTACTTTCACAATGATGTGTTCATGATGTCCATTCAATAGTCCATTTATTGTCCATGTGCAGGCTGTGGTAATAAACTGTTAATAAAGACATAATCAACATCTGGAAATCGTGACTAACACTTCCACAACGGACAAAAGGTTCAAGTGTCTCAGTTTAACAAGATGGTTCAGATGGACGAGTCACCAACACAGGTAGGAGGTCCATCTTTTTTTTCCCCTCAGTTAGGTAAATGCACTTGTTTGTCTTGGTTTCTTTAAGCTCGGCGTTAATATCAACACCAACCAATAATTCTGACACAGGGCAAACCACAGTGAGTACCACCTAATTTTGATTTTCTCATGTCCCGTCACTGTGTGAGAGAGCGGGGATGTTGGATGGAATAAACGCCTGGAAATATGATGGGAGGACAGCAGATGATGAAGGTGAGGTAGATGGCAGGCTGAATTCCACCTGTGGCCCATGGAGGGCACCAGTCCCGTCAGCTGCTGCACCACAGTCAGGGCCCTCAGAAACAAAAGTTCCGCCATGCATGTGCAGATGGTAGAAGCAAGATCCTGGGAAGTGGTGATCATCATGGCAGGAGGGAGGTCTCCTGCAGGCCCAATGGGAGCTCTGGGCACAGGGCTGGGACTGAAGATGGACTGGAGCTGAGGGACAACAACTCACTGAGCCAGGATCCTTTAGGTTGTCCATGGGTGCCAAAGGGAAGGGACATTTAATCAGCTGCTGAGGACGTCCATCACCATACAGCTCTGACAGCCCCAACACCAGCTTACCATCTGGACAGATGTGGAAGAGTTCATAGGACGACAGATCAATGAAATGTCTGTAACTGATGTCATGTAATCTATTACTGCTTTATTTGAAGGTTCAGTAAAAATCAGTGTATTGACTTGACATAAATGTTCTTTGAATTACCGGATGATACAGAATCAGTAAGAAAACAATGGGCTTCATGCAAGAAACACTTGTACAGACAGATTTATTTTGTGTGCCAAATATGAGCAATTTAAGAGATTTTCTGACCTTTGCCAGTTTTCTCCTAATTTTTTTCCTCTTAGGTAAAAACAAAATTCACAAGTGGTCTAGACCTGTCACACAAACAGAGTGAAGAAAAACTCAGAGGTGTCCTGTAGATAGAAACGTATGAAAGCAAACGGGGAAGCTGCACAGATATTCTTCACTGTCACTGCACTGAACAGAGCAGTGGAGGGGGCTCTCAATGACAGTGATACTCTTGCCCCTCCTCAATTCTGTGGGAGAAGAGAAAACCCCCTTCGATGTTATAACTCTGGAATTAGAGGAGGAGGTAATATTTTAGCCATAAACACAGGATTTGCTCTCAAAACGGCCAGAGATTGTCAGTGCACATAAATTGCTCACATTTTTAGCCGGAGTCAAAGTTAAGAGAAGCACCGTTTTTAATAAATGACACTTGAGAGAAGTTCGTGTTAACTGCTCGAACTGGGAGTTCCAGAGAGTGTGTGAAAACCGGGAGTTTTTGTTAGCCGATTTTGTGTCAGCATACTTGAAGCTCTGCAATGTGAAATTCTTTTTACTCTCATATGACCCTTGTGTGAATTAAACTTTCCCACAGATGAGGCAGAACAGGTATTGTAACCTTAAATGAAAATTTTAGAGGCATTGATTATGCTTATGGTCAAATCTCATGGACACTCTCATGAACAGGTGGCACTAACGAAGTAATTCATGACATATTGTGTGTATTTAAGAGACTGTGGGGAATCTGACAAATACTAGTACAATCAAACCTCCCAAAAGTAGGAGGAATTTAAGTAAACAATAAGACAGTGTTCTTGCATGAGGCCCATTGTGCAGGAGCATGTATCAAAAAGTCTTCTAAAACAGCAGTATGATATTATAACTATTTTATTTAAATAAGGTCATTTGAGCAGGTTTTATTTTTTTACTATAGCTTCCTCAGATGTTGTATTGTGTCTGCATGTATGTGCCGTCTATATGGTCCACAGCAACTAGAACATATCAACTTGAAACCTTGCTGCCCTGCTAAATATATATTATTTTAATTGTAAACTAGGGTCAACTAGATTGAATGTTGATACACTGGATTGAATTTTTATTTTGATGGATTTATTTTTCAGAGTTACACTGATATTGAATAAATAATAATAATAATAATAATAATAATAATAATAATGTATTTCAAAATTCAATTAAAAAATATAGCAAGAAAAGCCAAGAGGGCAGCGACTGAATTTTTAGAAGAAGGGCTCCTGACTCCATTTAGAGTTTGATTATCCACCACAGGTAAGTTAATGACATTTATTTATTTATTCCCAGCCACAAAAGTATTTCTTTTCTCTCTGACTCTTCCTGTTTTCTTTACCTGCACGCTCAGCCTATTTTCTGTGGCCTGTATGGATGAGTTCATGGCTTTAAGAGAAAGCGGGGAGTTCGTCTGCGCCTGGGACGGCCCTCCTCCTCTGGAATACCATGTCAACATGCACAGCATGCACACACACACACACACACACACACACAGACACATACAGATACAGACAAATATAGATACAGACATGCATTTGTACACGCACAAACACAACAACACAAGACACACAAGAAGCAATAAAATAATAGGGAAAACAAAGGAGGGAAGACGGAAGATGATTCATGACATATGATAATGAATATGTAAAGAAAAGACAACCTTGTAATGGAAACAAAAAAAAATAGTTCAACTGACAAAATAAAATCCATAGTACATAATACAGCATGTACATAAAATAGCATGTACTGTATAACAAGATGGATAGCAGGAAATTATGTGATTTGGAAAATGCGTCTGATATGTTGTGTAAATAGTTTATACACAGAAAATAGGTAAAGATAGCTTTCTGATTTGGTTATTGGAAACTAAACCAAGTCTTTTTTAATTATGTTGTATTTGCCAAATGGTTGAGCTAAATGTCCTATGATCAGTTTCCACTACAAGTTAAATAATTATTTATGGACATTTACTATACATGTGCTTCTTTTCCAGGCACCTTTGGCTTTGCTTTGAACATGAGGTTACTGAAATAATATTTTATTACATTAAAATATGCTGTAACACTTACCTCACTATTAACTTAACATTACTCTATTGTGACACGAAGTTACCTTGTTTGTTCAGGTCCAAGCTCGATTGTGGAGGTAATGGAGACTCCAGCTGCCTGGGCCCCATGGAGCTCTGAGACAATATGCCTGAAGAGTTGTTGCTTCCCTCCAGTTCCCCCACCTCCCCGTCTTGGTCTCCATCCTCTCTGCAACACACAACACAACCACTGTCAGCACAGGAAAGGATGTGTTAAGTGGGTGGCAGATCTTTAAGTTATCAAGAGACGGTGTCAAATAAAAAAAACACAATGAGCAAAATAATGAGACACCCTTAGGTGCAGTTATAGGCTCAGAATTACAAGCCTAATAAATATGCGTGAATTCCAGTTAAGAGTCATTAGGTCAGGATAATTCCAAACAAGTCTTCCCTACAGAGAGAGCAATCAGCCAGATGAGGAGGGAATTTTAATGATTAGTTACTCTGTGAATTACTGTTATAGGATAGCATTTATTTAGTGAAATTGCTAGTTGCTATTGCAGCAGCACTCACATGCTCCCTGACTGCAGACTGTACTTCTTGCGGGTGATCCTGGTGGTCTGTTGGGTAAAGTACTCATGACGGTCAGATTTCTTCCACATGTAGTAATACTCTACACACTCGCCCACAGAGCGTGTTCGAACCTGTGGAGGCAGAAAGTGTCAATTTTTTTGCCATCAAATGAGTATGGCAGACTGATCAAGCAAAAAGAGTACTGACAAGAAACTGGCAACAGCTAAAATCAGAATTTCTTCAGCACATACCTTATTTGCCTGAATGAGGTGGAAGTTTTTTCCGTAAACTCGATAGCCATGCTCAAAGTTCCTACACTCCTCCTCACTCCAGGCACACAACTCATCTGCATAGAATAGAAAACACTAGTATGATTGTAGTGCTATACATCCATTTTAATTTATCTACATGGAATACGACAAAGACAGTGATATAAATTACCTGACATGTACAAAACATGTGAATAATGTCTAAACACAAAGACAGTTATTAAATTCTTGTCCCCTTGACATCTTACCAAATTCTTTGTTTCATTTCTAAGCTGTCCTTAACTTTGCAAGTTTTTGGAAAAAACAGTGGCAAACCAGTTCACAGCTGCTTTAAATGCACAGAACATTCTTGACGCTGGAGTCTTGTTTCCATAAATCACTTTCCACTGAAACGTCTAAGAGCCTTAAAGGAGTCATTAACGCATAGAGATGAAGGAGACTGTTCTGATTTTGTACTGTTAGATCAGTGCAGCCTTTAACACCTCCTGCGAAGTCTTTAACATCATGTCTTGTTTGTTCATTTTAGCTTTTTTGTTTTTACCTTTTAATGTGATGTTTGATCTAGAAAGGTGCTTTGCAAATACATTACTTTACATTTACTTTACTTATTCACTTACATTTGAGTTACATTTTACTGAAGTAATTTTTAAAAATTATGTATGCATTTTGTGGTCTGTTCAGACAGTCGAAACAACAGTCTTTGAGCTAAAGTGGACTCGCTAAAGTGGAGATCAAGTCAGTGAATGTCTCCTTTTCTGTACTTTGCAATGGTATCAAATACAGCCATATTGTGCTATATTCTTCATTGCAAACTGCTTTCTAAATATGAGTTTTCACACATATCACTTGTGTGGTCTGCAGTTTATTGAACTTAATGATTGACTTCAGGCTCTCAAATAAGTCTACAGCCCCATCTTTTTCTCCTTTTCCTTACATCTTCAGTTTCATTTTGATGTGATTTAATCTGTATGCTGTGGAAGAAATGTGTTGTTGCCCTGCAACTGCATCAGCACTAACAAATGTGCTGTATAGTACATTATAAATAAACAGAAATTATGACAGTAATAGAATCCATTGGTGCTACAATGTTTTAGAGAGAGAGGCAGAGCCGGCTCTTGGTCACTTGCTGCAGGGGGGGCAGCTGCAAGCCCTCAAAAAAAAAAAAAGAAAAAAGAAAGAAAAAAGCTGCTTGAAAATATAATAAGGTTTTTGAGATTGTTTAAAGTCTAGTTCTTCATTTGGGCTTTGCTTCCTGTATGAACCGCTCATGATTACCTCCCAGCTCTCCACAATTAAGTGAAATGTGATGGTAAGTCCTTTTTCAGCCAGGATCCATCCACAAGCCCGTTTCCTCTGTTACCACATACACCTTCCCCTTCCATTCCCGCACACACACACGCACGCACGCACGCACGCACACTTCCAACTGACAGAGTGACAATGTTCGGGACTAAGTGGGGAAAATATGGAAA
>JAUBNQ010000020.1:10736440-10748530 GCA_032353495.1 Ctenopoma kingsleyae | reverse complement strand
CACGCACGCACGCACGCACGCACACTTCCAACTGACAGAGTGACAATGTTCGGGACTAAGTGGGGAAAATATGGAAAAATGCCAAACCATAATCTTGCCTAGGGCACCAAAATGGGTAGAGCATGCTCTGGAGAGGGGAATAACTTTGTTTGTTTATTAACCTTGTTTGTTGTCATATGTGGTTTCTCACATTGAAAAACTTAGCATGCTAAGAGAATTTAGCATTTTAGGGGGTTCATGGATCTGTTGTGCACCACCTTTTGTGGATTCTAAAATTTTTAAGAAATCCAACAGTCTGCAGTCTACCAACATGGAAAGCTGGACAAAGTGAGACAACAGGAAGGTTCTTACCACTGAACACTTTTACGTTGAAGTGTAATCGTCTCAGCGCCTCATCTGCATTGAAGTTGCATTTCACTAGTTCATACAGTGCCTGAGAGTCAAAAGGAAAAAACAGGAGGATGAGAATAGTTTCCTATAACAAGTTAGGTTGCTTAGGTTTTGTCTTAGGGGGTAACTGATTCATTCCTAGAGCCACACTGCTTTGTTAAATCATTCAGCGCACTCCTCAAAATCTCACACTACACTTGTGACTAGGATCAGCAGCACAGTTGAAATACACTTAACATACTAGTTAGCAGTATCATCTGGGATGCAGTGTATAATGACTGTACCTGTTCATTGTCTTGAATAGTATAACCTTTTATTTTTGTGCATGCTACTCCCTCTTGGCTTCGTGGTCTCTGTGCATGCAATAAGAATTGCTCCACTTCCTGCACTGGCAGAACACCTGGCCTCCACAATAACTGGTCTTCATTGCTGTAGGCTGAACAAAAAGACAGAAGAAGGTGAGATGCAGTGGAATGGGCAGAGAAAGGAGATGGGAGGGGAGGAAAACTAGAGAATGACAGATACATTAAACATTGTTTTTTAAAACCAGCAGATATCAGACATTTGCTGATTCTTCATACTGTATTAATCACTTAAAATTACTTGGTGCATAGAGAATTTATTTAAAAAAAGGATTACAAAACATGTTAGACTATGTCTACACAAATCAACTGGTAAAAATAAATTTTTAACACCATGAACAATATCTTTCATGGTTTCTTACCACTCTCATGGTAGGTATATGGATTGAGTGGAGGAATTTTTGCCTGGTACATAGAGCCAACCATGATTTCCTGAGAGGAAAAACAAAGACATATCCAGTCATAATTCCAAAAATCGTACTTTTGTGAATTGACTTTTTTTTGCCAACTTTAAAATACAAGGACCTGACCAGTACAACATCTCAGGCCCAAGCTACTAAGTTACTTTGGTTGTGGAGCTGGCCAGATATTATCACCACTGGTCTTTTCTTGGGCTTTTGTAAAAGAAAAAAAAAATTGTGCTGCAATAACAGAGTGGCTTGAATGTAGCTTGATGGTTCTGTCTAAATCAGGAAGTAAATTCATATTAGTTGATCCTGTTTTATCACTGTAATTGAAATATACTGTAGTTTAAAATATGCTTATTTCTCTGATTGAGTCAACTTGAGATATGTGTTAGTCTCCTCTGTGACCTGCCTTGTGCTCTTCATTGGAGGGAATAGAGACATCATCAGAGTCCTCATCTGATGAGTTGACTAGTGTGTCTTTGTCTTCACCTTCAAGAGACAAAGCAGAGAGATGTTATTAGGCCATTATTTCATAGACTGTGCATAAACTGGAAGTCAAGATCAAGTCAAATCTCTTGATGAGGACGTTACAGTCATAACATTTTGCTGACAAATCTAAATACATTGCTTCATAATCTGAGAGTTCCAGTTTGTTATATTCTTTCAGTTGAGTGTTTTCTAATAAAATACATCAACACTGATAACGAAGAGGAATACTGAGGCCTGATTGAGAGCCGTGTAGGATGGTGCAGCAACGGCATCACTACAACCGCTACAAGAGCTGGTGATGGACTTTCAAAGAAGCAGAAAGAGACCAGTCCGTGTCACTATCCTGGATTGTGTACTCATACAGGTACCTCAGGGTCCACATCTAGTCTAGCCTAGTCTAATCTAGGAGTCTTCAAGAACGGATAGAATCGCCCATTCCTCCACAGGAAGCTGTTTCCATTGAATGTGTTTAACAGGCCACTGAGGTTCTTTTATCAGACTGTAGTGGTGAGTGCACTGCTCTTTGCAGTTGTATGCTGGGGAGGTGGCATCAAGGCTGGTGACTAAATGAACTGGCCAGAGAGGCAATGTTTGGTCTGTGGTGAAATATAACAGATGGGAAGCTCATTCAGCCACAGTCTAATTCCACCAAGCAGCCAGACAGAGCACTTCAGGGGCTCATTTGCTCACACTACCACCAGACTGTACAAACTGAACTATGTTTAACGTAATGATAATAATAATATTATAGATCGACTGTTATTCTGTACATATGGCATCTTTTTTTGCAGGGGTAAATTCAAGGGTCTAATAGCAGAGAGAGTCTTGTGTTCTACATAAATTTGAGACTTCTGATATATAAATACATTTCGACTTAATGTGACAGCATTTTAATAATCACACACACACACACACACACGCGCACCCATACATAAAAACATGTCCTCATCTCATACTCTCCAGCCGTCTACAACTTCTGGAGCTTTGGACTTTTCCATAAGAATTTCACCAAGCTTGTATTTATTTTGATAATTTGAAAATCACTGAGAGGCCTCCTCTGTTTCAGAATTGCCCTGATCACATTCACACATGCTGTATACACAAAACAAGGCACCGCCTCTCCTTTAGTGAGGTGAGTTATTTTCTCCTGAATAAATAAAGGATACAAAAGCAGCATCTTTCACATATTTAGTTTTCATTATGTACTGTGGACTCAGCACCAATATTGTCATTTCAAATTCAATCACTACCAGGGGAAAGTTGTTCGAATAAATTAAGTTGAGAAAATGTCTGAATTGCTTCATATGGACAGGAGAGACATAAAGCAGCGCATGCTGTCATGAAACATTAGTAAGAAGCTGCATTCTCAGCAAAGTGCTTATTTAAAATTGAAATATTCCACCACAAACAGAGGTCTTAGCCATTTCCTTTCTTTCAGTCTAGTTGTTCACATGTGGGCCTTAAGTTGCTCCATCTGAATACAAATTATGAACCAAACCCTCAATGTTTAAGCTTTACTTTCACTGGGAAAACTAAGTTCATTTAGATGTCATGTAGTCATGTGTAAATGTCTGACTTTGTGTGTATGTGTTACCTTGGAGACAGCGGAGAAGATCTGAGGTGTTTGAGGTGAGTAAGGGGGTGAGATTATCAGCTGATGAAACTTCTTCCTCCTCCCCAGGAAAGCCATCCTCTGTTATCTGATCCTGAACAGGAGAAATTAAAAACAAAACAAAAAAACTATTTCATTAATTTATTGAACTGCAGAAGCTGCTTTCAAATATAATATCACATCACTAATGGTCCGAATGAGAGAGTGTGAGTAAAGTCATACTAAATATGAATGAGGTCCCACATACTGTATGTACGGTTATGCTTCGGGTTGTTTCTCACCTTGTCCAGTGTCATGTGTGGCAGGCTGGCAGCCATGCGACAGGTCTCCTTCTCTGGATCTGCCACTGTATAACCGTACAGAGCCAGCAGCTCCTCCAAGGGAAGCTCACTGGCCTATAAACAGAAAGTTACAGAGGAAGATAGTGACAGGTGGAGGGAGGGTGGAGGGTGAAAAAGGGAGGAAAGCCACAGAAATCTGAATTACTCCCACAGTTCTCAGAAATGACTAACTCAAGTGACCTCGAGAGAACTGTTGGCATTTTCCCTCCTCCATCTCTAACTCAATTTGCAAAGTCAATTTTAAGGGCATAAAGACAATTCAAGAGTGGACAAAGGACAAATGCTATCTGGATACCTTTGTGAGTTAAATCAACAACACAACAACTAACCAGTTCCAGATTTGAGATTTTACTCTTGTGCAGGCAGCTTACGAACTACAAAACAGCTGCAGGTTGAAGCAGATGTAAAGATTATCAGCTGTATTTTTGACTTATACCCTTTCCTGATAATGTATCTTACACCACCAGAACAAGAGTTACAGTTGAATCTGGCAGACTGGATGCAAGTAGCTGCAGGGTGAGAAATAAATGGTTGTTGGAGCAGCTTTAGGCCAATGGTTTTTGTCTACATTTTCTAGAAAATGTGTGAAAATTATTCATTTGTGTCTTTTTGTTTGGAGTACATTATGAGTTAGTACCCAAGTAAACAATAATTTTTCATCCTTAGTGCTGCTTAATTTGTTAAATAATGTAAATTAAAATTGAATAATTAGTTGTGATTATGGCATCTTTAATATTAATCATATGGCAAATAATGCACCAGGAGGTTTTAATTATCTAAGGTCTGCAGCTATTAAGTTCCCATAATCAATGAAAAATAATATACTGTGGCTTTTACACAACAACCACCTTTGACATTTACAGACATATCTGAAAGTGACTGTACAGTGTGGGACTGCGCTGCCATCTTCATGTGGTGACTTCTCCTCCAGCTCCTCTATGCTCTGAAAAAGCTTCTGCTTCTCCTGCTGGGGGCCTTCATTGCTGTACCTCATCCACTCCTCACCAAGCTGCAACCTCAACACTTATCTTCAGAGGCGTATCCTGCACCTACAGACACACATAGTATTATTTGTAGGAGAGGATGCATTACAACTGGGCAGCACACTGTGGCAAACATGCACAGACAACATGGGATCAAATAGTGGTTGATCCTGGCTCATCCCATTACAGATCAGCTGACTCCTGACGTTCAAACCACCTTTTTTTTTTTTTTTTTTTTTACTTCAGAGACCTGCTGCTGAGACCCAAGTGTCACTTGGAGGGATCATAGGCTATAGTTCGTGTCATTCATTTGCAACTTCAGTGTAACTTTCAAAATGGTCTAAACATCAGAAAACATTCTATAAAGTTTTATTATATATAATCATTAGAAGTATAGGCCCACTTCTTATAATGACAACATAGCATAAGCAACTTTAGGCTAAATGAAGTGCACATCTTTCTACTGTATCCACGTTTTCCAGTGTAGCCTTTAGGCTAGCGGAAATGAGACAAAGTAGCACTTTGATAAATGCATGCTGAGGCCACATAGTACTTTTTATGCAAAAGAGAAAAACTTTTAGTGCTTCAATGAGGCCAAATGATGATCCACACGAGCCTGTCCAAGACCACATAAAGTGGCAACTCTCGCTAGATTACATTACACTTCAAACGACACTTTTTCTCTACAGCAAAGTTGTACAGGTCCAGAGAAAATGGAAATATCCTGGTTGCTCATCGGGCACAGGCTGTCTGACCAGGGGCGCTTTCCTGTGACTTGGTGCTGAACGTCTCTTCCTCTCCCCGGCTCACTACAAGAAGGAAATAACTAGTTCTCAATATTTCCGAAACAGACGGTCGGAGTTTACCGCCGCTGAGTCATGACATCCAACTTTTTCACTCAATCCACTTCTTCGAGGTGTGCGGGGGGGGGCGCGCACCTGAAATAGTTCAGCACCACCGCGTTAGACCCCGCCGGGGCTCCCTATTGTTTTCTACGGCTTTACTATCACGGCAGAGGGAATGGCTCTTTAAAGCCAAGAACGCGGAGAGAGGCGATACGCTGGAGAGGTTCTCCATTTCTGCCTCCGCTTCCCACATTAAAAGCCTCCGTAGCTCTCTTTCACCCGACGCTCGCCGGCCGGTGAAACCGTCTACAGCCATGTGCACCGTGCGGAGTGACACACGTCTTAAATTCGGTCCAGTTTCTGTATCATTTGGGTCATTACATTCCTCGTTTTCGCTCACTTACCTCCGCCATTCCGTTTCTGCGCAAGCTGACTATTGCCCGGATGTTGTAGGTCTACTCTTCTGTACAGCTCCGTTTATTGCCGCAACGATTCAGCAACAGCGACTGTGCCACAGTTAGGTTCGGACTTATATCGACTATTTCCAAGTCATTTTTACTATTTTTGTCTCGCTTCACAGCTGTCATTTGAGAATATCGCTTTAGTTTTGAATGACTGTTCGCTTCTTCCTACTTTCGGTATCCATTCTAAAACTCTGCTCTTACACTATGAAGTTATTTTAAAACGTGCAACTAAAAACAAATTCAAATTAATATTTAGTAAAAATGCTAATTCTCTTTTTCTCATCTACAGGCTATAGATATTGACCTCTGACCCCGTGTTGATCCTGTGTCGCGTTCAAACACATCTTGGCACAGACAACAACACTGACATTAAATATGTCTCATCTCTTTGCCAGTAACATGTCCAAGGTTACATATGTTGAAACATGAGGCTATAATGCTCATGCTGGGTTGGTGAATGAGGGAGGGGACAGGACATGGTCAGAGTAGATAAAGCTCTAAGGCTCAGTCTTCAGCCAATAACTGCATACAGCTCACAGGAGATAAAAGAAGCACAGTTGATGTATATGTTGCCAACACGTGAGATTATTCAACCTCAGCAAACAAAACAGATGATGATTAGTCTGTATGGATAATAAACTGCAAATAATATGCATTTTTAGAGTTTTTTCTTACTTATGATTACTAATTTTTTGGATCTTATTTAGAGATACAATAGTTGTAGTTCCTTCGTAGATCATAGCCCCATGCCTGAGCACTGCCACTTTTTTAGATAAGAAATGCACTTATATGTTCATGTAGGTGTACCTTTGTTTGCTTCCCTCTGAATTAAATTTAAGTTCTGATGCATAAACTAAATGACGAACGTGAAATTTATTAAATATCAATCCATCATTAGCATTTTGAGAAACACGTGTATCTGGTGTTTAATGTCCCTTGGGTCTGACAACTACAATTACTAATGTACAATGAAAATCACACACTTTAAATGATTTTATTCTAAAAACTACTCTAGTAAAACTAATAAGACCATCTGTAACCACTTCATTATCAACTTTCCATCTGTCAGTATCACCTGAGTGAAGCAACTATGTGAACAGTCAGAAAGTATTAGAGAGAAAATAACTGTGTTTTTGTACAACAAAAGGCAAAATCACACAGAGAAAATTTAACTTGTTAGCTGCTTTTCATACTTTGTTACACAACAATAAAATGAAATGTGCACAGGACAATGGATGTAAACCTTCTGGAAATGAACAGCAGTTGTCATCGTGTGTGACTGACTGAATAACAAGGTTGACGTGTTCACACATGATGAGACAAACATGAACTTCGTAAATGACAAAATGATGTTTCACCTACAGCGCATACGTATAGATGCATACAACTTTGTAAATAATCTGCACATCAAATACATTTGATTCTATATGGCTGCCATGTGTGAAAAGTGCTTATTTCATTCATTGTTTATGTTGTTGAAAGTGTGTGGGAGGTTTGGGTGTGAACAAAACTAGCTCAAGACAGTAAGCAAAGTGCAAATCAACAGACTGTTCCCCCCTCACTGAGAGACCTTTCCTCTCTTTAACTGCCCCGGGTGAAAGGGTTTTAGGAGGGTTTAACAAATGAGGGCACTATTTCTTCAGACAGATGGTTTGTGTGCTTAAGAAAAGCTATTCACAAAAAGAACAATTTAATGTTTTTGTAAGGCTTTGTTGGCCGTATATACTGTTATCAGCTTTTCAAGAGGAGAAAGAAGGCACATGTCTAAAACTTTAGATTACCGCCCACAAATTGTAGTATAATTTTGTTTTACCCATTATATGGATTACCAGTAAAATTTTCATCAGTGCATGCCATCACAAAAATAGACTTGGAAGAAGATAAAGGACTAGCAAAAAAAGAGAGACAATCATTTATGAGGAAGGTTTAAAAGGGTTCCATTCTGAAAAATAAATGGCCAGGTGTCTAAGTAATAACAAGATTCAGTAATATTAATGCCAATGTAAAAATGAACACTAATATTCTGAGAAACATGGGTAACATAGGTTTAGATACAGCATCATTTAAAAATTTCGGTGTAAAATAATAGTAGAAATTCAACATGGTCCACTAATAAGTCTTTTCTGGAGTTTTCAGTTTCATCAGTCATTAGTTGATGGAGATTGTTTAATTATCATGAATCTGCTAAATGAATCTGAAAGCACATTAACCCATTTTATCCACTTTTATGATGTTTCTTCCTTTATAGCCTTTAAGGTAAAGTGATATGACAGTGCTTTATTATTGTATTTTTAGAAAGTTAGGGTTTCACAACAGGAGAGGGAGCTGTGGGAATGGGAAACTTATGGACCTATGGTCTCTAGTATGTGCTAAACTCTAAAACCACCAGCTCCTACATTTTGCATATGGCAACTCAGAAGCATCTTTTCCCTCTTTCCTTGCTAAATGCCGGTAACTTTCAATCTCTATGAGTCAACTTTTCACACAAGCTTTCTGTTATGAATGCACATTGATGCCATTACAGTGATATAATTGCTGGTATTAGACTTGACAAACAGCAGTTCATCCAGAGCCAGAGCCACAGAAGACATATACATTCTCACAGGCTGACTATAGGTACTACTCATGACCTGCAAACAGTTTGATGTGTAGAAGTGCACATTAAGCATTAAAGTTCTTTCTTTTTTTTTTTTTTTAAACACAGGGAGAACAAGTGCCATGAAATGGTAGTTTTACAAAACACTGTATTAATGTTTCTAGGATACTTGGTGAGATTCAGAAGGAAGCTTACGTAAATTTGCCCCAACACACAAAAGTATGTGCCCTATAGGCCTAAGCTATTCTACATACCCCTGAGGTGAAGCTTTTGTAGATATATATTGATACCAAGAAGCGGTGTAGCATCCATAGGAGGGGGATTTTCTATCCTTCTGAAGTATGTGTATGAAGTACAGAGACTACCTGCAGAAGCCAACAGAAAGGTTTTTAAAAACATGTTTAACTGGTGTCTTTCCATGTTGTTGTTGTGTTGTTTCAACACTCTTGACCTTACAACATGTGTATTATTGCAAAGTGGAAAAAAACTATTTAAGTGCAATGTAGGCAGTCCTAACAATACTTCATCTGTCACTGCTGTGGAGGGATGGTGCAGTGAAGACTGCAGACCACAGGGTGCAGTATATACACTGGCAAAAAAAAAAAAAGATTATTCAGCATGTAGTTTATGACTTATAGTGATAATTACATTCCAGTTACTCCAGGACAATTTTTAGGTATGATGATGATGACTATAGTGAAACCTATAAACTTTCATACTTTTAAGTATCCATTAGAGCATCCAGAGTCCTTAGGTCTTGTTCCAGAGCAAACACAAAAACATACAAGATGCAAACATAACAAAAACTAGATAATAACGCAACAGTAACATTAGAGGTTTGTGATGTAAGTTAGTCGAGTATACTGTCTGTATGATAGGTTGATCAAGTTTATGATCCGGTTTATGATCAAAATCTAACACTGAACCACTTATATTATCACCAGTAATGAAGAGTTTCTGAACATTTAATTTCCTTCTTGCTCAGTGTGAACCATCTGGCCCAAGAGTTGGCCTTTTGTTTATGACAGATTATAGTGTGTCTGTGAGTTACCATAGCAACAAGTGAGCTGTCACATGAGTCTGCCACAAACTGAGATGTCATCCATACAGTATGTCACAAAAAAGTGTGACCATACGTGCCTCCATGTGATCTGTGTTTCACAATTAGTATTTGCAGTGTTTTAGCCACAACTGGTCAAACTGGTTAAAACATCACGTCATATTGATAAATCATGGAAACGTAGTGTGCAGTCATCTGTGTCTTTTTTGCAGCATGTTGCGATGACACTAACACCAAGATTTCATAATTGACATTTATCATAGTTTATGTGCAAAGCATGCTACATATTTTCAGCCACAAGAAATAATATACAGTATGTAATGGACTTCAGTGTGATTTTAAACATGTTCAGTATAGGTCCGTACCTTTATGATATGTTTAGGGGCAAATAGCCTCTGTCTACTTTTGTGTTACATAACTATGCCAAAGTGGAATGAAGGACCACAATACAATGCAAAGTTATTTGGGCTTGAATTTGTGCAAAACTGAGCGATTTTCAACTCGCTGGAACTGGAAGGAAAGAGATATTTCACTTCCTGTTACTGACTGCACATTTACTTTGTCAGTCAATGCTGCTTTATTTACTACTGTATTTACAGAACGCATAATAATCACTGTCTGGACTAGCCACAGCTGTTCATCCACAATAAGAAATACTATAACAACTATTTGAAAAACACAGAATTCCTCTCTGTGACAATAGAGTGGATGTTTAATTCCATGGATACAATCTGCTGTGTTCAAACTTAAATTATGAAAAATATACAGAGCAATGAACAGGGTCTACAAGGACATTCAAACAGAGTATATTTTATTTTACCCCACGTTTCCTTAACAGGCTGTTGGAGCAGCTGTATAGTAGGAAAAAAGCATTTGCTTTGTTGTTTTAAGAAAATAAACATTATTTGCAAGAATTATTGACAATATTTTCCAGTATTCTGAATGTATTCAAAGAGACACTACACAATAAACACAATACTTTAAAATGTGGAAATGTCTTTATTGGATATGACGTAAAACATTTTATTGTGGATATGGACACACAGTAAAAGCTTCATGGAGTACAGTTAGACAGAATTACAATGCTATTCTAATATAATTTTTTTTGTAATTTTCCTTGAGCAGTAACTGCAATAGTGAACAACCTCAAACCACAAGCATAATACTGTGTATACTTAAGTATGCAGTTAAAAAAACATCTCTTATCAATATGTCTTTTGCTGGATCTTAAAACATTGTAACTGCCATTCCACAAGGGGGCAATGCTGCCCTGTGCTTGGGATGGTTCAGCAATTGAGAAGTTCAACATGGCAAATGTTTTACTACATCTTGAACAAAGGAAACCAAGAGTCCGACTTGTTACTACTATTATACTACTATACCGTTATGATAGCTTATGCTGAGAGCATTTCTCTGTTAGTTCCACATTTGTTGTATATGCGGGGCACAGATAGGAAAGGAGATTACTAGCAGTGCAGCAGAGTCATAATTGGGCTAATTTTCAGTCTGCTGCCTGCTCTGTTTGCTCTCGGGTTTCTGCATGAAAAATATGACTCACTGTCTACACATAGCATTTTCTGCATTAAAACAGACGTCGTTTTAGAAACTGGTGAGAAAACAAACACTAACACCAAACACACTGCTACAGCTAACAGAGAGCAGTGAGACTTCTTGTAAGTGCACAGACATTCTTGTCAGCACCTTCTCCTGTTCATTTAAACTGCTATTTCTCTTTCTCTCATTCCCTTTCTAAACAGGATGTTTGCCTCCTGTGGAGGCTGCCGCTTGCAGCTGATGATCAGATAGTGTGGCTGTGGAGCGCCCAGCTCTCTCAGCGCTGTGACAGATTAACTGGGATTTAGGGCTTCCATTCGGATTCCCCACTAAACCAACACACAGCAAGACACAGCAAAACACAGGAGGTCATGCAGCCAATAGCACACTTCCCCTTGGCTGCTGTTGCCTTGACAGTGACCCCCCCCCCATTCACGTTACATATTTCAAACTGCTTCTCAGCCTTATAATTATAATATTTAAGTAGGATGATATTGTCTTTATTAAGACAGGCAGTGTAGTGATGAATATGACAATGGGGTCACTGACAGGGAAATGCCCCATTTCTTATCTAACAAAGAAAATGACTGATATGTTTGTGTTCTGATGCACTGACAAGGATTGTCATACAAACGCAACCAAGCTCGTAAGTGCTGTGCTTTATGGCACCTAATAATTCAGGCTACAATGATGGTTACATTCAAAGGTGATATCATTACACTCAGGAGACTTGGGTTTCCGTGTATTGTCCAGTTATGCGTGTGAACAGACCACAATTAATCAGGAGCCTGGCTGGGCAGCAGTTTGTGAGGCACAGGATCTGAATCATGAGTACAAGTTACTTCATGGCAAAACAGTCTGAGTTATCTAATCACAGTTTGGTGTTACAGAATGACAGAGAGGGAATTTTCACATAGACATAAAAGGCTTTTGTTTTTCCTCATTTATTGAAGCACATTTTGTTTTAATAAATGACAGTGACAGCTG
>JAUBNQ010000020.1:10719701-10734532 GCA_032353495.1 Ctenopoma kingsleyae | reverse complement strand
TGTGTGTGTGTGTGTGTGTGTGTGTGTGTGTCTTCAGTGTAACTACAAGATGTTGGCCAACCCAAAGCCTAACCCATTGGAAAGGATGATCTCAGAAAGCAGTCAATTCTTTAGTGTTTATACAGAGGGCACAAAAACCTTCTCCAGACCTGGATCTGACACACCATTGTTGGCTCAACTGTTTGTGGCCTTATTGGTTTATTTTCTTACCACATTCCCCCCTGTCCATCTCTCTCCTCTCCCTTGTTCACTTCACACTCCTTCAATAAACAACTCATGACCATCACAGTCAGCCTTTCTCGTCCACCGTTGAAGCATGCTGCTGTTGGACCCTCTCAGACTGATCTGCACCATCAGAGCAGCCACAGCACACTAACAAGGACAGGAGGGCAGATGTGGGATGTGGGATCATTGCTGTGATCTTAGAAATGTGCTGGTCTGTGATGTGTAAGACCTATAAACACAGGTGTTCCATATCACTGCAGGTCACAGAGTGGGTGATGGTGTGTGTGTCTGTCCACAGATTCTTGAATGACATATGCTCCACAGATGCCCAGAACTAAAATATCTCAACTGTACAGTGGCTGAAAACAGAATGAATCACCACTGTGTGCTGTTGTGTAGGTGGCTCTAAATGAGGAACTTGTGGATGAGGACATGTGAATGCCATTTGAACTGTGTGACATATTACAAAGCAACTCAAGACATACTGTAGTGGTACTGTATATACGTTAAAACCACTAAAAATGCTTTGTTAAAAGTAAGTTCTACATTCCAATTATTGCATAAGTAAAACTGGAAGTAATATTACACAACATTATAAATGTGCCCTTTCAGAGTACCACAAGTAGACATTGTCAATTTTGATAAGTAGACATTTGTCATACTTATATGTAATAGTTGTGCTATTATTTTACAGTACACAGTCTATTCCACAGAGTTTTAGAGGCAGATATTTACTCCTCTGATTCATTTTACTCCATATTATCATAATTCCAGTTATTGCATCTATTTTAAAACTACCATATACTTTAAGTACCAGCTACTTTGAAGATGTTCAAACATCTGGCAAGCTCTGCAGACTTAAGATGTGATGTGAATGGTAACATTAAAATCTATAAAATAAACCTTCTAAAAACCTAATGTTAACAGTTTTAGTTTGTGCTTGTTGAAAATATCTAAGAATTTGCCACAAGCAGGTCTAGCATAACTTAATTCAGTCGTCTATATACATTTTGCTGAGTTTACTTGGTGGAATCAACTTGTTTTGGACCCTCCGCCAGCTGTCACAGTTTCCCTGTCTAATGAGAAGTGAAGTGTGTGATTTTAGCCTTTATTTTGTTCAGCGTGTTTCTGGAGCCAGGGAGCTTTAGGATGTACATGCCTGATGGCCGGCCTGTCTTTCTTGTTGTTGCTGGTTGAGCGGTCACTGTGGTAGCCTTTACTACCTCTGCAGATCTCTATCAAGCTTTCCTTTATGTGGCGCATCACAGCATCACACAGGCCACAGAGCCCGCTGTCAGTGAAAGTCTGTTAGTCGGGCTGTGACTGGATGCCATTCACACAGTAGTAATTCATTCACAAGCATACCTCATTCATTTCACACAGCCACTATGGTGGAGCCACATGGAGGGAAAATACTTATGGACACAAAATACACCTGTAGAAAACGTTAAAACATAACTTAAAATAATGTGGCACAAAATGTGTGGCTCAGTTTCTTTTCATCTAAATGTTGAGCACTTAATAACAGACCCTTTAAAATGATTTTTGGTTGCCAAAGCCTGTCAAGATGTTTTTTGTCTTGGCAATTTACACTTCACTCAGCTTCTCAGTTATTTTGTTTGCAAACCTTTCTAGCAAGTACTGCATGTTTCTCATCCTGCAGTTCAAGTGACCGAACCATAAAGTAAAGTGCAAAGTTAAAACACTCTCAATTAGTGTTTTATACACACACATTTTAAGATTGTTGTTAACATATTTCATTTCTCTGTGTGAGCAGTTGACTTACTAAAACACCAAAAAGATTTCTCAGGCCATTTTAGCCATAATAATATTTTGAGTAGCTTATCCTGGGAAATGTTTGATTTCTGTGCAACTCATGAGATGAGTCATGAAATAAAGTTTATGCTGTTTTTATAAAGTATGATGAGAAATTTCAAAGACTGATGTAAATACTGTATAACATCGATAATGTAGTGACGAGTCACTCTTCTTAACAAAATGACAAACTCTGTATCATAACAAAATCATAGCATTTCAATTTTACATCTTTTACTTGTTTTACTTGTTAACATGTAATTGATTCTTCTACTGAAATTAGAGTACTAGCTTAACATTTTATGAAAAACAAAAAATTCACCTAAAACCTTCTCTAAGATTCATGAACAAATAAATCTTATTTGTTTATTCCATTCAAAAACTGCAGTTTAAAAAATAACATTGTGGTACAATTTGGCCAAGTGCTTAAAATTTAGAATCAGATCAGAATCAGGTTTATTGTCATTGTAGTGCGAGTACAACGAAATTAAGAGGTCATCCCTAGAGTGCACTTAGGAATAATAAATAGCATTTTTCTCCTTTAGTGTCTTTATTGTTACCAGGTTTTATGCCTTTTAACTATTGGCACCACACACATCAACAATAACGACAACTCAACATTACAGTAAAAGCGCCATTGATTAACTTTCTGCAAGAAATCAAAGCAAACATATATCCTAAAACATCAAAGTATTCATAAAAACAAAAATGATTAATTAATGATAATGATGTTTCATTATAAAGGGAGTCCTAGTCAGCAGTGCAGCTTGTACAATGTACTATTGTGTATCTGTGGAAGCATTCAGTAGGTATCAGTAGGCATATCCCGAGGGTGTAACAGTTCTGAAATCAAGACCAAAACAGCAACACAAAATATCCACAATATCTGGTGTGCTGAATCTGAGGTGTTCAGGGACAGTGTAGAGTGTAGGTCCTTCATGTTTCAAAAGCACTCAGAGCCCAGTAGTATGGAATCACACTGTGTATTTCGAGAATTGTTGGTCCCCTGCCCTTTACATACTGTATACGGTATGCCCAGCACATGCACTAATACGTATGTCTCCTTAATAGTGCCAATAGTTAAAAAGCTATAAAACCTGGTAACCATAAAGACACTAAACGAGAAAAAATACTGAACGGCTGAAGTGCTTCTAAATCTGTACTGATGGCATTTGGAGATGGAGTCTGGTCTGTATCTGTCACTGGGTCAGTTCTTTCTCAGGCTCCTGCTGGATTTCTTTGGAAAGCTGAGGGTGTGAGGTTAGTGCAGAGGCAAGGGGGTTCTTTGAAGAGCTTGGTGGTGAGGTGGGTGTTGGGGGCGGTAGGTGGCTTATGTCTGAGGGTCAGTGGAACATATGTTGAGCTCAGCACTGGACTGCACGATCATTAGTCCTCATCTCTAGGGAAATGAACCTTTGACCCTGTAGAACAGCAGACAGAAAACTCACAGCCAGCCAAAATATCCATACTTCCCAAAATAGGAAAGCATGCTTTTTGCAAGTGTGACCATCAACACATTAATGCATGTTAAGCAAACAGAGGATCTGGTGTGACCAATCAATGATAAAATACTAAAAACAGAGATAGACATGAATGTCTTTATGCAGCTTCTTCTTCTGTACAAAGACATTCACACGCACACACACACACACACACACACACACACAAAGAATTACTATCCAAGCTTTCCCAGACATCAGAAAAGCAGTTCTGAGAAAATTGGGCAAGATTGTTTACATGACTGAGGTCCAAGTTATCTTTAACATATTTTGTCAAACCAAAGGCTTTAAGACAATTTAGTGTTTAAGGCCCCATATCATAAATAAAATAAATAATGTCATAAAGATCTTGACATCATAAGTTCCAGAGTGACTGTGTGAGAACAAACAAGCTGGAATTTTAAAGATTATGGAGGCATGATGAAGCGTTTAGATACAACAGCATGTTTACAGGCGCTCAATGTCAGTTTGATGTCCAGAGGTTTTTCATCTTGAAGGTGAAAACTGTGGTCCTTGAAATTCACCAGTATTGAAGCCTTTTTTTTAAGTCTCTAAGCTGACTAATCTGACACTCCTATCTCTGGTTTCTAATCATTTCAAGAAGTTGTGTCTGTTTCAGGGTAAGAAATGAGACTGTATTTACTCAGAACTGCTAACGCCTGATTGAAAGATACAGACTGACCGTCTCAACCTCTTCCCTTTTCTTGCTGATAATTTCTCTCTTCCTCCCTCCTGACATCTGCTCCTTGACCAGGATGAAGTCTCTGTCAAAGTTTATCTTTTTGCCTACCAGTTATAGTGGCTTATCCTTTCACATGTATCACCGGAAAAGAGAGATATTAATAAAGATAACAATATAATTGTCTGCATGGAACCATTAACATGTTCAACTTAGCATAAAAAGACATTGAACATCCGTTCTTCATCCACCCATTATTCTTCCATCTATGCATCCTTTGATGTTGCTATTTTGAGCTGGACGCAGATAAAAAGGTTATCTAAAAGAAGAAGCAATGCTGCTCCTCAGACAAGCAGTCACCTCGTGCCTTTAAAGACCTCAGACCTCTGCTGATAACCCTCCAGCAGCACCATTGCCTGAGATAAACTATCAGCCCTCACATTGACCTACAGAGAAACACAACCCATGTTCCATGTAAGAAAATATGTGATGGTCCTTGAGATTAAGATAATGTTGCAATAATCTAAATAGTTTCTTCTGATAAGAAATCATGCTCAGATTATCAGCCTCAGATTATAATCTAATAAGTATCCAATCTAATAATAAAATGTTAATGTATTATAACTGCTGGCTTCACATGAAGACCAAAGACCAATTCATGTGAGAAAGTCAGGAGAGCACAAATGTGTGTTAGGTAGATAACCAACAAGGAGGTTTTTGATGTAGTCTGAGGTGATGCTATGAAGTGAAAATAATTACTGATTAAATTTGTTTATGTGGTTCACAGGCTGACAGCAAAGACTTTTTAAGTAAAGGAGTGAGTTTGCACTTTTTTGTTTGGTGAGGATCCTTGAAGCAGTGTCTTTTAAGAAGTTGATGATGGCTCTGGTGAAAGGCCTATGGACAGAGCATTTGTGTAATTAGTATGACTGTAAACAAAAGCATGAACAAGCTTTTCAAAGTTGTCCTGTGAAAGAAACGCTATGATCTTTACAATATGGTTAAGAGGAAAAAAGCCACTTTATAGTAGGTGCTCACAATGAGTGCTTAGGTATTTAAATTAAGATGTAACAAGGTTTTCTTTTTTGGCATCTTTCTTGAAGCCATTGACATATTGTCATATACAGTATGCCCGTGCCATTTTTGGTAGATGATGTGGTATGTTTTGACCCATGAGCTGTTCTTTTCCTTCTCCATACTTTTCTCTTCATATCATTCTGGTAAAAGTTAATATTGGTTTCATCAGTCAAGTGAATCTTATTCCAGAACTGCCCAGGCTTTTTTAGGTGTTGTTTGGCAAAGTCTAATTTGGCCTTTATGATCTTGAGTGTTACCAGTGGTTTGCACCTTGTTGTAAAGTGTATTTACATTCATGAAGCTCTAGACTGTAGACTTTGACAATTAAACACCTACCTCTTCAAGAGTGTCCGTGACTCGACTAGATGTTGTGAAAGAGTTCTTCTTCCTCATGGACAGAATTCTGTGGTCATCCACTTTAGTTGTCCTCTGTGGTCCTCCAGGCATTTTGCTGTTGCTGAACTTGCCAGTATACTTCATGCCAAGTATACTTCAAGTATATTTCCCAAGTATACTTTACCCAGTAAGTATACTTGTGTTAATGTACTTCTAGTATACTTGCAAGTATACTTTTTTTTATACTTCTTGGGACTAAATTGGCCCATTTTTTAAGTTTAGAAAAGTATACTTTAAGTATACTAAAAATAAACTTTTATATATACTCTTAGTTCACTATGAATGTACTTTGTATTCTTTCCAATTTATAGGAGTATACTAACAATATACTCTATTTTGTATTCTACTAGTACAAATACTAAACCTACAAGTACACTGTTGGTTTACTTTTAGTACACTTTTAAACTACTTATAGTTAGTAGAATACAGCTAAAATGTGTATTTTATTTTCACATGTAACAAATACTTCTTAAGTCACCAGACAGTTATGTGACAGTCACAACCCTCATGAGTATCATTTGCAGAAACTATGTTCATGGTTAATCTGACAGAAATATTTCTAAGTAAAAAGCATGTCGTTGAGAGGGAAGGTCTATTAACTGCTCGCCCTTCTCACTTACGGTTTTAACAATTATATTTTTTAATTAAGAATTTTGCACATATACTCTGTTCAGAAGGTAAAACACCATGTTACACAACAATCTGTGACAAAGGATTTATTTTAAAAAACAATTATTTGTTTCATAGTTATTTATCGCTGAAATGCATGCTGAGTATTTCTTTGTACTTGTTAGTATACTTTAAGTATAAGTAGAAGTACAGGCTAAATGTACGTGTATTTGTATACTTTAAGTACTCTATACTCCAAGTATAGTTAAGTATAAGTACAAGTATAGGCCAAATGTACTTACAGTATACCTTTGTGTCAGATGTGTCAGATCTGGCCCAACAGTGAATAAAGGGTTAAATATAAGTACAAGGATGGGCCAAAAGTACTTAAACTTTTCAGTATACTTTTTATTTTACTTCAAGTATACTTAGATGTAATTTTGTCTAGTTTATCTATAAAAGTACATAAAAAGTAAACTAAATGTATACTTGCTTATTTCTTAGTTTAAAAAAGTATACTAATAGCATACTTGAATATACTTCTTTTTCATAAGGGACAGAATGACAGTCTGTTAATGGCTAACCAAACAGATGCAGTAGTGATGGACAAACAGAGGAAGAAGGCTGTGGTGATAGTAATCCAAAATGATCGCAACATCAGGAAGAAGGAACATGAGAAGCTCAGGAAATACAAAGGGCTGAGAGAAGAGCTAGAAAAGATGTGCAACATGAAGGCAAGATTGATCCCTGTGGTAATAACTAAGTCCTGTGACCCCCAAACTGGGAGAGTGGCTCCAGCAGATTCGAGGAACACACAACATCTGAGATCTCATTGATTCAACCTCAGTGATTCAAGTCTAATTTTTGTCATGCTCCTCCAAAGTTTTCCCTTACAAAATTGTCCTCAGTTATGCTGCAATTCTTATTCTCTGCATAATTAACTAATAAATTTAGAAAGTATACAGTAAAGTCACACGTATACAGGATCCAGTCACTACTAGCACATTTCACATTCTAAAAACAATTGAATAAATATGATATATTTATAATCCTTGGAATCCAGGGGCCCCTGAATCTCACTTCTTTGTCTTGGTGCCCAACACTACCAACATCAAGACTAAAATGATGATGAGGTATATCTGTTGTTGTTCACTTTATCGGGGTTATAAACATTTTTTTTTAATCTGTCCTCTATTTTATATTAAAATAGTATGTTGTTGTAGCTTTTAGCAGTCTGCAAAAAGTCTCATATACTTCTTGTGGAAGATTTTTCAGTGGCTTTGTGTAAACTGCAGGAGTGGAGGGCAGTGGGGTGATGGCCCAAGAGGCCTTCCTTTTCCACCACCACCACAGCTCCTCTTTGGTTCCCACTACACTTTGCATTCCCAAACATCTAACTCACCAGCTGAGCCTGCGGCAGTGTGCCCTGACTCACAATGCTGCACACAAAGATGCAAAAAAACACACACACAATCACATCACCACTACACAAACTTTTATGGATCTTGGCAACAATGCCACTTTTTTCATGGTGACCTGTAGCTACATTTCCTCTTTCCACCACAGTGCCAAACATACAGGAAGTCTGTATCCAGCTTACAACAACAAAGCACCAAGGCCTTTGGGGTGTTTTCATTTGGTTATATATGGCTTGTCAGAGTGTCTGTACATCTCTTGCTGCTCAGGGTAAAGTCAACAACTCTGGAGGTCATTCATTAATCTGAAATGCCTGGCCTGACATGTGCAGGGCCAGACTGTCCGTAACCACTCACAGTCAGTGATACCAGTGTGGCTGTGAGAGAGAGTAAGAGAAAACTTCTGCTCGTTTGTGCCTCTGTCTAACTTCTCTTCTTTTTATCAGCATTTGTTATACCGTGGGCCTCTGTCAGCTTAAACTGTCATCCATCACAGCCTCAGTCTATTTGATCCAATAAAAACAAAGAATCCAAAAATAAAAAAACAAACAAACAGAAGAGATCAACATATTAAAAACAAAGCAAACAGCAGCAAAGAGAAACGAGGGAAAGAAAACAAACTAGTCCCATTTCAGCCATAGATGATTCAGTGGTAATTTAGAGACACTTTCCAAACATTGCAGATATGGATATGTTCCAGTTATATTAAATGGTATTTGTTAAAAACACTTTAAGGACCTCTGGTTCATGTTTGCTTAAAAGTTGAGATTGAAAATTTAAGAACCCATGATGCACCTGAACTAACCTCAGTCATTCAAATCTTATTCTTGTCCTGCTCCTCCAAAACTTTTCCATATGGAACTTTTTCTCAACCATGCCGTAGCTACTTTTGTTCTGTCTCCTGGCCACCTGTTTTTTTCTCCTTTTCACTCTCACAGGCTAAATGTGAAACCATGGTACCTAAAGTCAGTGAGCAGCGTGTGGGGTGGACTAACAGGACTGAAGAGAGACATAGACAGACAGACATAGTTCTCAGCTTGTCCCATACAAACCACATCAGTTGTCTCCTCCTGTCACACGCCACTGGGTCTTGCAGTGAGAAAAACTTGATTGGTACCCATGGGGATTCAGCATGGAATTCCACAGCAAGTTCTGTAATTTGCAGAAAAGGTCGACAGAGCCCATCTGCTGTTTTTCACAGCAGCCCGCTTTGCGTCAATGATGCAGTTGCACAGTATGATGTAGGAATTCCCCTGCATTATTGCAGTCCTTCCTTTGACCACCGAGTAGTTGTGGACTGACTGTAGCTCACAGATACATTGGTGGTAATTGTTTAAGGTGTGATAACTTCTTACCTGTGCTTTTATTCTGAAATGATCAAAGTAAAGTGTCCTGTTTCTTCCACCCTTATCACAACAACAGCTTCATCCACATGAAGTTGTCCTTATCTACAGTTTGTAGCTGGATGAACTCCTTTTAACCTCACTGCTATGTAGCCTTGTGGAAGCTGTGAGTTGTTTTTTTTCCCAAGAAAATACCAAAAAAGTGAGAAAGAAATTGTGACTCTCCACTTTGCTTCCCATTCATTCCAGCGGCAAAGGTTTGCCCTATCTCACACTCTGAAGGAGCGAAGGGACAGAGTCATCCTTCATTTGAACATTAAAAAAAATGACTCACCAAATTACAGATAATATAGGGGTTGTAACTTCGTGGCCTCTCTGTGGAGATTCAACAAAAGGCAAATAAACACATTAGACTGTGTTCTTTTAGACCTGGGAGACTGTTTGTTGAGGATCCATCATTAAACATAAACGTTGAAAATTTGCACCAGTGAAATATAAAACATCTAAATATAAATATGAAGTTTATACCAGTGAAGGACAAATTAAACTTATTAATCTTTTGAATATACACTTCCAATGAGCACATAAGGACCTTGGGGCAAAACAGCTGTAACATGTGTTAGAACAAGTTAAATGCAGCAATTTTATGACACAGTGACAGAGACACGGAATTAAGTGTTCTTCACTGGAAGAGTCAGCTGATTTTTCTTTTCTGCACGGAGAACAAATCAAAACAAGTTGAACTACACTTGAAAAACATCAATCAGTCGAGCTGTCTGCGTGTTTGAAAATGCAAAGCAGTGGTATATACACCGAATCACACGCCTTAAGATCCCGCCCCACCGGTGTGGTACAGTTCAGAGCTGGAGCGGCACAGTGCGGAGAGGACTGGGGAGGGAAGGTTTAGTAGATGTACTGGATGTTTGGAGGAATAATCTGTAGTGAGAGGAAACTTTTATCCTACACATGGACTTTTGACTACTCGTCAACGGAGCCACACATTTGAACCAGCACATATTTACTCCGGAGATAAAAACAACATCAACAACAACATACCTTAAAAACTAAACAAATCTCGCCACACTGACGGAATGTTTGGATTAGCGGAAAAAAGTCCAACAGGTGAGTTACTGAAGCTGGAGTGAAGAGTTTCTTTTGTCGTGTCTATCAATCCTCCGTCTCCATGTGAATATTTTCCTTCTGCTTTAATCTTTTCTTTACTTTTCCAAAACATCTGGTTTCTGGTTTCAATTCAACTTAAGTCAAAATAGAAAGATATTCGTTACAGTGCAGAAGAATAATGCGCAAAAATGACCTTTGCTGACGTCTCACCTCAGGATTACTTACAAAAAGCATCGTTTCAGTGTTGTTTTGTTTAACTTTCATCATATCATCATCATCAGAGCTTTATGTAGCCTAGTATTATATATTTATATTACTTTTACTAGAAATTCATTTAAATTAGAAACCATGGCAGTTATTGCATAGAGGAAACAAAACGTGTAATGTCTTCATTTATAGCTTTATTTTTTTTAATTCTTATTTTTTTTATTCTTTCTTGTTTGTGTTTGTGCTTTATATAATGTCTGTTAACTAAGTGCTCCCGCTTTCTTGGCCAGTGCACTTTTGAGATTTTTAATCTTGGTAATGCACTTGTTAGCCTAAATTAAGTAATTTAAATAGGTAGACCTAATATTCAACATATTTGTTGTTATTTTATACACTAAATATACGAACATTTGCCATTTTAGAGTTTCTTCACATTTGCTTTTATTTCTTAGAGCACTTCTAGAAAAGTTATTCTTATGTAAATTTTTCAAAATGCTGTAGTTGTTTTGTGACATTTGACTGTTGAATGTAAACTCATCTCTTACATCTGATTGACAGGCACTTGAAGATGCTGTAAAATGACTGTCCAGCCTCTGCTGTGTCCAGTGCTGTGGCACCCTCTGCTGTGTGACTGAGGAAGGGCAGCCAGTATGGGGAATGTAGTAGAGGAAGGGATGAATATGGAAATTGTCACCCACTACAACCACTCGGGGAAGTGGGACCTGCCTCGCAGCAGAGGGGCCTGTAAGATGGCTGTGCTGCTTTTCATCTGTGTGCTGATTGTACTGGAGAATGTTACAGTTTTGCTTGCTCTCTGGAGGAACAAACGCTTCCACAATCGCATGTATTTCCTTATTGGAAACCTGGCACTGTCAGACTTGCTGGCTGGTGTGGCCTATGTAGTTAACATTTTTACCTCAGGACGCAACACCTTTTTCCTGACACCACAGCAGTGGTTGGCAAGAGAAGGGAGCATGTTTGTGGCCCTCAGTGCCTCCACGTTCAGCCTTTTAGCCATTGGGATTGAGAGACACATGACTATGGTTCGTCTGCGTCCATGTGAGACTGCAGGTCGAGGGAGACTTCTAGGACTACTGGCAGCCTGTTGGCTTGTGTCAGTGCTGCTCAGCGCCCTACCTAGCCTGGGCTGGAACTGCCTGAACAATCTGGCCTCCTGCTCCACAGTGCTGCCGCTCTATGCTAAGAGTTATGTGGCCTTTTGCATCAGTGTCTTCAGTGCCTTGCTGGTGGCCATCATCATCCTCTACATCAGAATCTACCGCCTGGTGACCTCTAGTGGCCGTAGGGTGAGCAGCCGGCCTTCAGAGCGCTCACTGGCCCTACTGCGGACAGTGGTTATTGTTCTTGGAGTGTTTGTCATGTGCTGGGCGCCCCTCTTCCTCCTGCTGCTGCTGGATGTGGGTTGTAGCCCAGATAAGTGCCCTGTGCTCTACTGGGTGGAGTGGTTCATAGCCCTGGCTGTGCTCAACTCTGCCCTCAACCCTCTGATATACACTCTGTCCAGCAGGGAGATGAGAGCAGCCTTCTTCCGGCTGTTATGCTGCTGTCAAACCAGCATGGAGCCCACCGGGATTCCTGTGGTGGGCAATCCCAACCTGGGCACTGCCATCCCCACAGTGGAGAACAGCAAGACCAGTTTGGGTGGAGGAGGGGGAAGTGGTGCTGGCAAGTCCACACTGAGGGGGAAGGTTCCTACACCTGTGACCTCGGATAACAAGCTTGGAGATCTCTCTGCTGCTGTGCCCCACCCCTCTGGCCCTGCAGACCTGCTCTCAGCTGTGCTTGTAAAGGCGGGGGCGCTGCCACCCCTCAGCAAGTTCTGAGTGGAAGCACCAAATAAAGCTTTACAGTCACACAGAAGTAGACATAAAACTAACATAATCCTGCTACCAGCCACTTTTTATTTATGCACTATTGCTAGTGTTGCATGGATGAGGTGATGCATTGATAAAATAACAAAAATATTCAGTTTGAAATGAAAGAAATTAATTCAAATAAATTCAGACTGTAAACTAGAACACAATGAAAATAAGAGAAAGCCACTATTTAAAATACTAGAGAAACTGAATTGTTGTGTTTGTTTTACACAATGATTAACTCTTCATAACTAAAATTTAGTTCCTTGGACATGGACTAAACCAAATCCCAAATTAAATCTCTTGCCTTAATCTTAGTTTGTGAATCTTGTTAATGTTTTGAACAACAAAGAGTATTAATTAACTATCTGTGATGTGTCTGTCGATGTGTTTATTTAATTTTGTCTTCATAAACCAAAAAGATCAAATTGGGGCACTTTTATGCATGAGTTATGTGAAAGTATTCTTAAAATGCCTGCATTGTACATCATAACTTGACTTGGTTAACTCTTTATTTTCTGTGAAAACATTTGCCACCTTAACACTACAAATATTTTGGTATATATATTTTTGCTTTGTTTGCATAAAAATGATGGTACTATGACTATGTTATTAAGTTTGGTATGATTTGAAATGCGCTGTACCAGATGAGGCTGTGATGGCCACTACACAACAGGAAACAATTGTTGGATAAATGAAAAATGGATAGGTGACATTGCTAATAATAGATTCCTACCACTAGTGGGCAGAGAAAATAAAGTTTGTCCTGACAGTGGAGCCAGAGGAGTCAGAGGAGAAGCAATGTTTTAGGCTGAACGAGTGGGGTTCTACTTCTGTACAGTGGCCATTTTAAAATATTTCAGGCTTGGCTCATTTGGTTTTTCTTTCATCAATTGCAAGTTGTCAAAACCGTCTGCATGGCTAGTAACTACACTCATGGACATTTTTGCTTCTCATCAGCACGTCTAGAGACCACTCGCGCCAACTAACCACTAGTGAATAGAAGTTTTGGATGTGAATTATTTAATGGTTGTAGACTGTAAATGGCAATTCTGCCTCGGGTGATGTAGTGCCTGACACCATTATATAGCAAATAAAATAAAATCCTATTCCCCTTTTATGAGATTTTCACACGTGTCATATTGTTACAGTATTAAATCAATGGTTTGCCTGCTCTCAACCCCCTTCTTCTCATCCTTGCTCACTGTCTGTGTTAATCCTCTACATAAATAGTCAAAGAACATGAAAAAGACCCCGTGATAGTGTTTTTGTCTGTATCCTTTGCACTAGGTAATATGATTGGGAGATGTTAGCTCATATCAGTCAAGGTTAACATGAAAGTTTAAGCCATACAGATATGAGAATACACAGAAATGCTCTAATTTGTCATTTTATAATTTGTGATTCAGGCAGGAGAAGAGAAATGTCAGCTGACCTAACCTGCTACACTCATTTAATAACACAATGAGAAGCTGATTGACGCGCTCTTATTCCCATTCATAGGAAGACTTGGGTCAGGCTCTTGTGAATAATGCAGAGATATTATTTAAACCTCTCAGCCATGAAAGATAATTTCAGTATTATCCACTTAATAGTCTTGAAATGTATCCTGCATGAATCTCACTTTGAAGGGTTTCCTGTTATTGTGAAATACTGTCCCATCATTGTATTCTCTGGAAATTCCCAGTTACGGTCGCAAATGAAAGTTTACATACACTTGTCAGGTGAACATCATGGCAATATATGTTTTTTAATTATTTTTGAACTGCTATTTCCTGAGGCAGAATGATTGCATAACATACATATTTAATAAATGAAAACCCAGAGAATTTGGTGCTTTGGGCTTGATTCATTTGCAGTTTTCAGACATCAACAAAAATCTCTGGGGGGAATGGGTCTAAATTTCAACCAGGTTTGAGGTTGTGCTGAATTCTGAAGTAATCTTCATTATTCCATTTGTTTTATGCAATGCTGGCAGCAAAGCAGTCTCAGAGCATGAAGCTACCACCACTGCGCTGTAGGTCAAACATACTGTACCTCTGGACATTGTGGCAGCTTAAACAACTCAATCTTTGTTTCATCTGACCTTAAATCATTCCTCCAAAAAGCTTTCTTTGTCCATGTAGTCAGCTACAAACTTGAAACTAAATGAGCTTGGTGTCTATTTTTAGGACAGCAGCCTTTCAGTGCAGGGTAATGTAAAACTTTCCTGACTGCAGACAGGGACAGTGGCGTTCTCTCGGCTGAGTGAGATAGGTTGCATGCTTCTTTCAGAATTTGGAAAGTGACTGCTACTCTTAATATCCATGTCCAGTTGTATGTGTTGATAATCTTGGAATGTTTAGAAATGGCTCCAGGAGACATTTCTGACTTGTGCACTAAGCTCCTTCGGCTGATGACCACTGACAGGACGTTTAGAGCCCTTAGGCCTGGCTAATAACTTTCAGCACCACTGAATTCATAATACGAGTGGGTATATGTGTAGTTTTAAGCCTGTGTTAATGTCAGAAAACTTCAAACAAATTAAACCCTTTTATATCATTTTAAAGATGTGTTTGTACAGTCAT
>JAUBNQ010000020.1:10671972-10705459 GCA_032353495.1 Ctenopoma kingsleyae | reverse complement strand
CACACACACACACACACACACACACACACACACACACACACACACACACACACACACACACACACACACACAGAACATCTGCCTCCCATTTGATCCTGTGGATCTTTCATATGTAGAAGGCTGTAAGTGCCCTGCTTTGTCCAATTCAAGACACAGGCACACCCATGTCACTGCTCATGACCTATTATTCATGATCTAAACCTAACATCTGCTACACCGTATTCATTATATTTGCAGAAACAAGAGTGTGTTTTCACCACTTCTTTCTTCCATTTCAACTCACTCGATAAAACAGGTGACAGCAATTGAGTAATTTGTGCTCTGCCAAAAATCTCAGATGTGCCTGGTGCCTCTACTACCTGCTAACAATTACCAGAAATGATCTGACGGTAAGTGAATGTCAGGCTAGGTGCTCCATGTTGCACAGAACACACATTGCCTCGGGTGGCGGATTTTTCAAACACACACACACACACAAAACTAGCTGTTTTCTGTGTCCTTATAATAAAGGAGGAGCATCATGGCTTCATTAGGTCCATTAATGAAGACATCTGTTTTTCTGTTTAACACCTGATGCCATTATGTCGGTGCAGGGGAAAACATGCATTAACACAAGTTCCTCTTTCATAAAAAAAGGATCTACACCTTCTCTGTTTTAATCTTGAAAGCACACACTCTTAGACAATCTTTTCTGTGTATCCATTTTCCAGACATTCATTACATTCATTCCCCTGTGGCTTCATGCTGCTCTCCATGTCTTTCTCTCTCTGTGTGAACTCCTTCTTCATCTCCACTCCTTCACCTATCTTCCTCTAAGTGGGGCATTATCTGTCTCTCCACATTCCCTCGCTCCTTTCCTCAATTGTCCTACTCTACTTCTATCGTCTCCGACCCCATCTCATATTTGTCGGCAAGAGGGAATTGTGAAGGACATGTCTTTTCATTAATGTCAGTAAAGGTTCATGCTGAAGAAGAAAGCAAAGCAGCAAGGGACGGGGAAGAAGGAAGGGGAAAGAGCAGGAAATGTGACAAAAAGAAAAAAGAGGCAGGAGTGAGAGTGTGTGTGCAAGACAAGAGTCTTTCCACTGTGCCAGTAAATTGATGAAGAGGTTGGTCAGATGCCCCCCGGGCCTGCTTAGCGCAATAGAGAGCAGCATCATACTACGAATGGAAATATTTTCCTTTTTTTCTTGCTTGCATGCTCGTCTCCACAAACACACATTCAGGCTCCTACAGGGACATACACACAATCAGAATAACCCAGGAAAACTTCACAGTCCTGTCAGAGCACATGCATCCAGACACAGCACAAACACACACCAACCATCTGTTAAGGTGTCCTTGTAAGCTTTTGCTTTGGTATTCTGTAACACTTTAAAACACCCTCCAGCATCCAGCTAACTGCTGTTTTCACAGGAATGGATCAATGAATCTAATGCTGTGGACTTTAAAATATTTTTAAAAAAAATTTTATGTTCTGAGGACCATGAATGTCTGCACAAAATTTCATGTCATTGCATCTATCACCTGTTGAGATATTTTAGTCTGGACCAAAGTATATGACTGACCAACTGAAAGGTGGACAATGTTGAAAACAATGATGAATCAATTTTTTTAAAACTTTACGGTACAATACAACTTATGCGTCTGTGAACAGCCATTTGTTTGGAATATAGCAATGATACACCATATAAAATACAGAATAATCTAAGGGATCACAATGTATTTTTGTGCTGCAGAGACCACAAACCTGCACCTAAAAAAAACTCTTTGAGCACTTTTCTGCTTTTAGTCTGCACACATTCATACTGAGGACTCTGTGCAGCATTTGATGTTACCTAATGAGCAGCTGCATTGGGACAAGTGGAGGATAAGTGCTTTGCTCAATGGCAGCATAATAGTAATTGCAAGGGGTGGCAATGTTATTCATTCACTTTTCCTCATCCAGATTTCTAGCTAATTTGAGGTTCTCTAATCATGTGTCCACTCCTTTAACCTTCAGTTATTACCTGCATCATATGGCTCTTGTAGTGGACTATAAAACTTAAAAACATAAAATAACTGAAACACTCATTCATCTGTTTGTTAGGTGAGGCCATTAGAGAGCTAATGAGATGGTGCCTTTCATTAGCTCACTAATTGGTGCCGAATGGCTTCAGGGCCAATCTCTCATTGCTGGACCGTCTATTGACTTCAAGGAATTAATGACTGCCGTAATTTGAGCTAGATGCTGGTGACTGGTGACAGCTTTCCAATGTTGTAATTAAAACCCACCAGACTGAGAGAGGTCTGTCATGACCAACCCATCAGCCACTGCAACAATCACCTTCACACTGCTGACTGAAGTGGACTCACCCTCCATATACAATGGAAAATAAATAAAATGCTTTGGAGGTACGTTCTGAAAAATAGCCACAGCATGCGATATTAACTCAGGCTAGTACATGTACACAGGGATAAGCTGTGAAAATCATAATCGGAGAGAAGCGCTTGCATGAATGCAACACACGCAAATCCACATACAATATGCACCATCAATCCTCTCTAACCCCCTACACCCACATAGTTATTTGTGCCAACATGCACACAACCTTTCCTCACCCTTGAATTAGGTGCCTAGCGATAATCAAGAGCTGGAAACCTACTGTAGCTCAGAATCCACACGTGTTTATGTGTGCGCATATGTGCACGCGAGTAGGTGATGATTAGGGGCTGTGAGAAGCTGCTGGCAGATCGCAATGCCTCCCTTTGCCCCCCTGTAGCGGGTTATCTGAGTGAGTGTGTCACATCCACAGGGAAGGAGGGCTGTGGGGATAGCCCTGTGACTGCTGCTGTGAAGGTCTGTATATGTGTGAGAGTGTGTGCCTGTGTTAGTGGATGACTGATTGCACCCTGCCACAATGGCCCTGACTCCCCCTCCTCTCTATTCGCCTCACCTCGCCGAGCCCCCGACCATTAATTCTCCTCAACGCCCCTTCCCTCTGAAGCACTGGGCCTCCACAAACATCCACTGAGCTGCCAAACATACCATAACCTTGGGCATCTGTTTTTATTTCCTCTGTCTATCTCTCTCTTAAACAACCTCCTCTTCTGTTGCTCCCTCATTCCATCTTTTGCATATTTATCTTTTTCTTCATCATCCATGTCTTCCCCATCTCTCCCCTCCCTCACATGTGGCCTAGCATCGCTGAGAGGGTTTGGGAATATGGATTAAATGTGAGAATGGAAAATACTGTTTGTGTGTTTACACTTCAGTGCTTTGGTCTGTTCAGACAGCATGCCAGCCCAGAGTGCTGACTCCAAATGGAAAAAACAAGGGGACAGACAACTCAAGCCATGCAATCGTTTTCCTCCACTGTGTTTCTAATGCTGCAGTTAGTGCATACTGTATGTGGAACAAAGGGGAAAACCTAGAGAGCAAGTAAACGACAGATAAAGCAGGAATGAGTGTTAAGTGGGTGAGAGGTGATATTGGCTTTTAAATTAACCATTGTGCACCTCCTTTTAAAATTATCTCCACTTTCAAATACGTTACGGTGTCTCTTTGCTGCTCCTCTGGTTAATGTGATTTGAACATGAACACACTCCAAATGGATATGTGTGTATGTGTGTGTGTGTGTGTGTGTGTGTATTCAAACAATTGTGTGCTGACCATGACTCTCTTATTAGTACTGGATCAGTCACAAATTAACCGGGATGAAGGTGGGTGTGTCAGGGCTACAAAATGAGGAAAAGGGAGGAGAGGAGTATATGGAGGAGACTGCATACAAGCAAGGTTGATTTATTGTGTCATCACCTTGACCTTGGTGACTTGGAGATGCAGCTCTATTAAGCCAACTTGGCCTGGCATGCTTTCCATTGATCCACTCCTAAATGACCTATCAGTCTAGTTCTGCTTGTCTTTACCTCTCCTTTCACTTCATTCTTTCCCTCCAATTATATTGAGCAGCTGGAATATAATGAGAAAAGATGCGACACGTACTGTCACTACTACTTTAAAAATAAAAATCATGTACCGTGCCAATTATTTTCATGCAGACAATGACAAATATGTAAGAAAATGAAAATGATTGTTTTCTGTTTGTTCCTCTGCTAAACTGCTTTTTAGACGTCTACTGTAACTCTCTCATACAAACACTAACACACACACACACATATATATATATAGAGACATCTCTGTCACATCTAATGATCATCTCAGAGGTTGTTGTGACTACGGTCTGTCATATTTGTGACAGCAAGAAATCAATAGTAACCAGAAAGTGTTTCAATGTAGTAGAAGAGTCATAATGATATGTGTCATTTGAGCTCCAACAGTTGGGGGTGGAGGGTAGACACTACATTAAAGGTCAAGACAGTTAGATGAGTATTTCACCATGTAGTATTAGCAGCAGGGCTCTCTGTGTGCTCCTCGGGGGCTTTGACCTTTAAAAACAGTTCTTTTGAATCTAGTCCTCACCATTTCCACAAATTCTATCGAGTGATTCCCTTTAAAAAAAAGAAAGAAAAAAAAGCAGATTTTGTTCAGTACCTTGTGGTTTGTGCTTGACACCCACACTCTGTACAGTAGGTGGTAGGGATTCATTGTTTAGCCTAAAGATGCTTCACTACAATGGAAGACTGCCAGAACAAGAAGCTTTAAACTGGGGTTTCAGTTAAAAATACTTTTCTTGCTCAGTGCCTGGGTTGCCTAAATCTCACTACTCCATTTTTTTGAAAAATAAATAAATAACAACAAAATCCTTTATTCTGTAAGGTTCCAGCCTTAAAAAAAATGTGAAGCCAGAACAATCAGTACAGCATTAACAGTAGTGAAATTCATTTGCTGGGTGAATTAGGAATTTAATATCTAAAAATGATGCGTTTTTAACAACTCAATGGTTTAAACGTGTCCTAAATGTATTTCTGGATCATTTTTACAGCAGTTACTATGTTTTTAATGTAGGGACATGAAGGGCATCTCAGTAATCTATTGTACAGTCTACACGAGTTCATCCTTTTTAGACCGCAGTGACTGAAACAAGATGTGTGGATGGGCTTTGTCAGACTATGTTCCCGCTTGGTTTTTGTTCATCTTACAGTCAGAATACTATCATAATTTTCTGGGTTACCTGCAAAAGCTTTAGAGATGTGGTCCTTTTTCCATTCCCAGGGTTGGTCATACTCATCAGCTGGTCTTTCATCGTCCTGTGGCAGCCTGCTGCTCTCCCTTCCCTCATCCTGAGGTTCTCCATAAACTAAACCCAGGCGATGCCCTCGCTCATCTTCATAGGGAGTGTCATAAAGCTGCACCCCACCCCGCACCCGTCCTCCACCTGGGGCTCGCTGCAGCTCTATTAAACAAAATGCAAAATAACACAGAAGCATTCAGAACACTGTCAGCTCTAACCAGTCTGCAATTAATGTTAAGAAATAATATTTGCCAATAAAAACGAGCTTCCCATAAACACAATACTGACGTTATTTTGCCCCACAAAGTAAATCAAAAAGCCTCTTGAGCTCTGGCATGACTAGAATTAGGGGAGAGAGACAAATGATGTTTGCACAGCTTGCTTTGGGCTCAGAATCTCATATGAGGGGGTTTAATGAAGCCTTGGGCTAGATGCTGAACAGCAACACAGTAGACAACCCACTCCCCCTCCTCTAACCCACCCTGAGTCCCAGTAGTAATCTAGCATAACTCAAAACATCATCCATGTTCCCTTGTTAACATTTTCATCACTTTCCCAGTGGGCTCCAACCAAGAAATGCTTCTCAGCACCTGCAACTGTTATATGGCGTCAGATATGGCCATGAGATAAAAGGCATTAAAATTATTGACGCAAAGCAAAGGATGAAATCAGATTTCTGAATACATCAATAGGAGTGCGCAGCAGCAACAATCTGCAATCAGCAGTGATGCTTTCATAAGTTGACCTCAAAAATGTACCCTTTTCGATACTACAGGTGGTAGCAAAAAGGGAAAAAAAATGGAGGAATAAATGAAGGAGTAGGCCTCTTTTGTGTCCACAGCCAGCAGCCTTGCAAAGGGTGTGCACATACATGAGAAAGGAGCATTACTAAATGGAAGGGTTCACTGGTGAAAGGCAGAGTAAAACTTTAACCTTCACACAAGAAGACACTGCTATTGGGCAGGCCTCAAGTCACCATGGCGACCAAATGAAGGCCCTGGGGATAGGCCCTGAGGTTATGAAGAAGAGGATGGAGGGGAAATGGATAGAGAGGAGGAGCAAGCCGAGGGAGGAGGGAAAGAGGAGGCAAGGATGTGGTGGGATGACGAGAAGGAGGAGGAAAAGGAAACAGAAGCAATAAGAGAAGAGGAGGGAGTGATGGGAGAGAAGGACAAGGGAGGCGAGGGGGGAGGTCTGCCAGCGTTTGATGTTAAGTCATTGAGACAGAAGCACAGCAGGGCTGAATGCTGCTCTACCTGCGCTGAGAACCCACGGTGTCAGCGGCAGCCGGGAGATGGAGATGATGAAGGCAGGGAGATAAAAACATGCATGGAGGAAATAAAATGAAAAGTCATAGGAAACATGATGGAGGAAAACACAAGCGGGAGGAAAGAAAATAGCAATTTGAGAGAAAGGTGACAGACTGAAGATTGCGGGGAGTGACGACAGGGAGGGCTGGGGAGTGTTTAGTCACACAGATGTGTGTCTACTGAAAATGAAGACCAGCCTTTTATCTTTGTAAACCAAACTCAAGAAGCAGCCTGAGAGATTTAAGCATTAAAAGATGTTTTACACTAAAAAGTACAGTCTAAAAAGCACACAGGTGTCTTTGTGTGACAATCTTTGTGAGAGATAATTACTATCTCACATCTGTTTTTGACGCTCTGCTGTGTTTTTTAATGAGCAAAAAACAAACTTGGAGACAGTCAGACAAAAGCAGGCAGACAGACAGCTCTTGAGTGACAAGCTCAATTCAGCGTCAGTGAAAGAGCGGTGACAATGCTTTGTCGAACACTCTGCCGTCGCCGCTGTGAATCTAATCTTTCCAATGGCTCAATCCAGCTGCAGTGAGAAAAGAAGAGGTTTCTCAGTTCGGCAGAGGAAAGTATGTCCCCTTCATTTAAGCCTGAGATTATGAGCCTCATTTGACCACCTAAAAAAAGGCAGCACAAATGACCACTGAGAGAGGACAGGAGAGAAAATTCACTAAAGGACGGATCACAGAGACAGTCAGACTTTCCTCAGGGCCGAGGAGAGCCCTCAAGATGAAGAGAGATAGAGAAATGGAGAAAGAGGGGGGCACAGGCTTTTACGCTAAATGACTAAGACAGACTAGGGAGAGCACAGGGGAAGGGGCAGACAGAGATGTTATAGGAGGAGAGACAAATGGAAAACGATAGATGTGAGCTAGACGATGTGGGAGAAAATCACAAGGGAGGAGGGTCAGAAACTGGATACTGGATAAACTCTCATAACATCAAACTCTCATAGGGACAGTTTCAGCAATCTAGTTCAGAACGGTCTACTAATTATAAGCAAAGATCTGTAAAATTTCTAAATAAGGAAACATTCTGTAGGCAGACATCATTCATCTCTGTGTTGTTCAAAGAAATTTCAGGTAGATTATAGATCAATGATAAAATTACTTTATACTCCAGGTCCATATATTATTCATGATATAATTTGGTATGCCTAGAATGCAATAGAATACGTGACTGTGAATTTTGCTTCAGGTAAGAAGACTAAATATAAACCTTAAGGATGCACACCTGACTCTCATATGACAAAGGCAAATCTGCTTTATTAGGTGCGTGGATGTATTAGTTCACCACATGCGACTGTCAGAGATAAACAAAACTGCAAAAATGAAATACAAAATAGAAACAGCAGAAAGAAAAAAGGACAGGAATAGTGAGAGAGCAGTAACAGTCACTGACCCGTTATGACCCTTTGGGCCTCATATGGTTCCATGTAGCCATTGTTCTCAGAGAGCACAGGTCCCAGATCTGGTTCTGGTCGATGGTCCAAGCGAGCATCAAATGGATCCGAATAATCTGTGTCCCCTGCCAGCGGAGCAGATGGCACCACCTGAAGCACAAAGGACACACTCGCATATGAAGAAAAATAAAAGAACATTAACCTGTTCCTGCAGAGAAACAGCATTTCTTCACTTAGTACAGAAATAAATGTTATGAATAAATAGGTTTTCTCGCAGGCACATGTGCAACATTTCTAGAATCAAAATTTAAAAAAGAATGAAAAGGAGGGAGTGTTGCACAGACAATAGCTCATCAAAACCCAACATGCGGAGAACAGTACAGCACTATTAACAAGCGATCACATCCTCACCGAATGCTGCACTAAATAAATGTTTCAGAAAAATACTCGCAACATGCAATTATCAACACACTGATTTGCAGCTTTAGTGTGCAACAGCAAAATACCACACTAATGCTGTTGACAGTAGAAGCCACACAGTATAATTCTCTTTAAAGCCTTGAAGGAGAAACTGTATGTTGTCTTTCTAGTCTCGTTAAAGGAAAATCTTAAACAGCAAGAAAAGTAAAGCAGGAGATGCTTGGTCGGTTGGGAGCATTTGTTCCTTTATGCAAGCGCAGGAGGAAAACAGTGGTCAGCTGGCAAACTGACAAAGGCAGCCATATGGTCACAAACACACACAAAAACACATATGCATACAAACACATAGACCCTTTGGCAAAGTGCTATTGTCCCTACTCTCTTTCCCTCTGACAAAGGAAATCACTCCAGCAAGGCTTGATTCCCAAATTCCGGCTAAACATGCACACACCCCTGCAAAATTACATCCTAATCCCACGTTGATTCTGTAACAGGTTATCTATCGATGCACAGGAATCTGCAATGTTAATTAGAGTGCGGATGTTTCCACAAACCCTGGGAAATTAATGAGAGCAGAAGGAGAGCGGGGTAGAGAGGGGAGCTATCGACTTTGGTTAAGACTAGTGATTAAGATGACTTCAATCCACTTCAGGACTTTCGCACTTGTAGCACTTTCCATGGATTTAACTGCAGAAATGTAAACCTTGAAATACTCCTTAACTTACTCAGCATATGTGAACTAAATTAATGTGCAGACCATTTCCTTGTAAAACCTTTGCTCCAGAGAGGCAGAGGCAAACATCTGTTTGCAGTTTTTCCTTTGTGGTAGCTGTGTATGTTTTCTACAGCACAGTATGCACAGTACACCGTTGAAAGCACTGCAGCCCTAATAACACAAACAGTATATTATACCCCCCTGTGGCCCCTGACACATCAGCATACAGCATACTGTATACTGTATATGGCCCTTAACAAGTGCTCATGCAGGGTCTCTCTCAGCTTGGAAAACCAAATCCCATTTATTATTTATGGAAGGACATAAACTCAGGGGACTGTGACCCTCTCTGACTCAATGGTCCACTCAAGCCATCAATAATTCTTTCCTCCATCTTGGGTAGCAAATTTCTGTGAGGTGTAGGATGTAATGTGATTTATGTAAACAGTGCTTATTCATGACACATATTACCAGTGACTTGCATAAGAAGATCTGATCAATAAAGCTGTCACTGATGGAAATCAGTTGAGAGAGAAGTGGGAGAGTCTTTTCTTCTTCATTTGCCCTCTCTGCTTCGCTCCCTCTCACTCCACTTCAGAATAAATAACTTACTTTCTCATCACCTGCTTTTTGCTTTATATATCTGCAAAGTACAAACAGATTCTAAGGCTCTTACAGGCTCTTGCTGGTCCTCTAAAGAGATGGCACTGAGGAGGATCTTGGTGCGCCCCAGCTCCTGGGAGTCCACTTTGATCAGTCTATGTTTAGGAGACTTCATGTCTACAGTAGCAGACTTCATGGGAGACCCATACACAGGCGTGGCAGGGTCAGAAGCTCCAGACTCGCCCCTGGACTTGTTCTCAGACTCCTCATAGGGATCCTCGAAGTCCATGTCCCTCTGGAGGCGATATGCTTTGAGGATCTCGCTCTCGGTGTAGTCTGGTGTGGGCGGCTGTGGAGGCGCCTTCCTGCTGCCAAAGCTCAGGTAGTCTTTCAGCCACTTGGCCATCACAGCTCTGCTTCCAAAAAGGTGCTGGTGCGTGGTGGAGAGAGTAGGAGGCTGCAGGGGACAGATATGAGGGATATTGCTTGACATCATTTTACACGAGATTGTGTGATGATTACTTTTGCTGTTTGTTTTTTTCCTGAAAGACTGAAAAAACCTTTCTATTCTAAACCCAACATCAATCCACATGCCCTGATCCTATCATAATATTTGTGCTGTAAAACTTTCTCCTGGTCACGGACCAACATTCAGTGTGCCCTAACATGCACTCAAATTACTTGAAGCTGCACAACAGCTGGGCTTTACGCACTGCTTTTGTTTTACGCGGGGAGCAGTAACGTCTGGCATCTGGACTTTGCCCAAAGGCTGCAATTACATTTCACACCCCTGCAATCAAGTCCGACATTACCACGCTGATAAAAAAAAAAAAAGGAAAACAACGACTAGAAGAGATTTTTAAAAAGTAATGTGTTATCAGCAAAACCGCAGTTTTATTAAATTCAATTGTTTTCTATATTTTCTTAGTAATTCGACGAAGAGCAACACTGTAAATTTTCATAAAGCGCAGACTAATCTGGAAAACATTCAAAGTGACCTTAAACTTTTCACCAAAACACTGGATTTAAAAGCCAGCGAGCTCTGCACGGCGAAAGCACACTCACTTACCAACCCTATTCAGTCCTTCAGCCACTTTGGACGCTTTACTCCGCGTTTCTTCATGTCGATGACAATAAAAACGACGCAGATAAAGAGCAAATCCTTCGGCAGCTGACGCTTTTTATTCCGCAACAGAACGAGCGATCGCCGCTTTTTCTGGGATAAAACAAAAGCGCTGAGATCCACGGAGTTCCTCTGTCGACAGACGGTAAATGTGAGAGTGAAGAGAGCGACTACAGCTCCGACACAAAGTCAACCGAGCGATTGAAGGGGAGGTGCTTCAGTCCCAGTGGAATATCCTCTGATTCCCTTTTTACAGACAGACAAGCGTTCATTCATTTAAATATCTGCAGATCACAGAAGCAGCAACAAGAGTCACATCCCCTCTCAAAATCACAACAGTAAAGCACGAATCTACTCCAAAGATATGCATTATTTATGCTCATGACATCACTGGAGAATTTTTATGTTTTGGCTTCAGTTAAGGTTTTGTTTTTTTTTTTATTATTATTTTGCTTTTCCTCCTTAAAAAACATCTAACTGCAAAAAGCCTCAAGGTTTTCTTCTTCTTCTTCTTCTTAGAGGGCTTTGTAGGAACAGGGATATCCCATCATCCCTTGAGCAATGTGAACAGCGCTGTAGTGAAGTTTAGACAGAAGCGTAGACACAAAAACACTCTTTATCAAGTAGACGAGGTGACAAAAGCGCTGAAGCCTGTGCACTTTGATTGAAAAATAAAGCATTGTGTTGAGATTCATCCCCTTTGTTTGATCTTTTTTGCTCTCTCTTTTCATTCTCTCACAAATGACCCATTATCCAAGGTCCAGGCTGGCATATTGGATTGTGCGCTAGGCCCATCTAAGTCTGTTAAAGGGCTGTAAAATGCCTCTTTCTTTACGACACTCATGATCTCACGTTCTCCCAGAGGCTGGTGACTGGATGAGGTCATCGTGCTAGAATCCAACCCCCACCACTATCACCAACGCCATCAACATTATCCCATCAAGGCCTTCATATCTTCCTCCTCCTCCTCCCTGCTCAGTCTGCCTGCTCAAGTGTTCACCAAGGACCGGCTCCACACCCAGAGGATGGTCATGGGGAATCAAAAATAAGTCCTGCAGTGTTTCAGAGGGACATCTGAAATCACAAGGAGTGTGTGATTGCTATATGGTTCAGGTCCCTGCAGTCCAAACTCAATTGTAATGATGAAACGTTAAATCTTATATCATCCAGTATGATGGATCGACAAATTTCTTTCTGTAGTAAAGAAGTTATCCAGGCTTGAAAACCTCTGGACGCCTTGAGCTGCTGTCTTCGCGCTTCACTAGTCCCACTCAGTTGTTAAGACCATGGAAACAACTAAATCTCATGGGAACAAGACTCACTTATTGCAATTATCATGTGGCTAACACGATCAATATGTTGTGCTAAAGGCCTTATCTTCTGTGAATGTGATCCATTCGTCCAATAAAGGGTTGGCACAGCATATGGATTTTGATAATACATGATTGTTTGCAATATACATACAGCCACGATCAGTTTTTGACAATTGGGATCTTTTTCCTCTCATGACAAAAATAGCATCTTCCCATCATCATCTTCTTTTACACATTGATATTTTTATCTCCACTCATCTCTGAAAGTATCAGTAATTTTCCCTTTTTTCTACCTCCCCTCCTTTTTTCATCTGCACAATCCGTAACATATTGAGCATATAGCACATTTTTTGTTCCATGCTGGCCACAATGAGAGCCAGAACTGTATAGAATCAAAGACTGAAACCAAGCAAGAGATGGAAAATCAGAGCCAGGCAGGATGTCAGACTCAGCAAGAGGAAGACATATGTAGATCACACAGGAGAGGTAAACTGAGGTGGAAAATCAGAGTCTCTCACAGTGAGATAATCACAGAGACACACAGGAAAATAGACAGACAGGTACAAAGTCGTATTTTTTTTCATGCAAAATAAACATTGCTGAATAGGAGCCAAAGAGCCAAATTGAATCAAACTGCAAACAACAACGCACCGTGGAATAGTTCAGAGAATTAATAAGACTCCCTCATTATAAAGGGCTAAATATGGATGTGACATTTTCTCTCAACTTCACGCTTCACCCTTTCCCGGTTGAACTGAATTTATGAAATCTGAAAAATGTACACAAACACTCTTCAGTTCAGTGACTGTAGACATCCGTGAACAACCTGGCACACATGAACAAGCTTATCTTTCAAAGACATTAATTTATTAATATAAACGTGAGTGTTTGGTTTGAATTAGGGGGCTGGAAAAGAGGCAACACATCTGTAGGAATAATTGATTTCCATAGTTTAATCTGCCTTTGCCTTTACTGCCATCATGTGGTAGCACCTATGTACTGCATATAAAATAACAGCCGAGGCGACATGGTCTCATTAAACGTTGTGGGTTGTGGAAAATAGCCTAATTTATATCCATTCAAGACCAAGAACCGTGAAACGCGGATAGAAATGTATTAAAAACAAAGGTGGTAATACAAGTTTCTTACTAAAATACCAAATTCTTTAAATATATAAGCTGAGAAGAGCCGTAATAGCAAAGCAACGCCTGTGTTCTGTTTTTCACTCACCTCACATCTTTCCTAATGGCATAAAGCAGCGATTCAGCTCCTCCAGTGTTGGTAACGTTTCAGGTTACCACGTTTCAGTGATTGGCTAAAACATCCACACTTAAAAACTTTCCCACAACCCCACTGTGTTGAACCATGAGAGGAAAATCCTAAACGTGAGAACATCGACAGAATGACTAAATGTACACGGTCAGTCTACAGTTTACAGCAGGCTGGTAAGCACAAAACAACATTAAACGTACCTTTGAACGTTTGCTCCTCGTTTTGCTGGCTGTGCAGCGCAGATACAATGTGCCATCTATCACCGCCAATCAAACGCTGATCCGGCACTTTGCGCATTGCTGATTGGTTGATTTACGATCGGGGCGGGCGCATTCCCGCTGTCGGCCAGGCAGCAGTGACTCCAGTGTTTTGCTGTGAACAGCCGTCTGGACAGAGGAAACACTCACCTGGAACAGGACTGTCCTCTACAGGTAGGCTGCACGTTTCACTACTACACCAACTTTCAATAACACTATGTTTGTTTATTTAGGCTGTCTTTTTTTTTATCTCAGTGTCCCCGTGGAGACAGAGTTGACCAAACCACTATGAAAAGTCTGAAGGCAAAGTTTAAAAAGAATGAGGTAAGAGCCATCTGTTGTGGGGCACCCAGGGCTTCACAGCTGGGTGTATCAAAAAGTAGTCCACCTGTTTTCTATGCCGACAAGCTGTGTAGACATATAAGCCAAGCATGCTGTGTTTTAACCTAATACCACACCACTCAGTTGCTCTACATTATGGAAGTATTTAAGGCCCCAGGTTGCTCCTTGTGTGTGTCTGTGTGTATGGGGGGCACTGGGATACAGTGTCACTACGCAGCAGCAGGAGAGCAGCGCTGTCTCCAACTGCAGCCATAACCAGAGATCTCAGGTAGCCTTCAATTATTCACATGTAACGTGCACACATCCTCAGACACAGACACACACCAAGAATTTCTACTTTCTCATAGTCGCCTCTTAGTAATTATGAAGCGCTTTGTAAAGTGTGTGTGTTAGTTCTGTACTGTAACATGCAGGTCTGTATTTTTCTACCATTAGAGTTGTTGCGTCCTGGCATACAACCTCGTACCCTTGTAACCTTGTGACCCTTGTTTAAGTAGATAAACTACCAGCTGCTGGCTCTGCAATGGGATCTGAGCATTTAGATGTTTTTCACAGCATTACATCCTGGTACTGTCAGGCATCTTATGGAGAATTCAACCTTCTTGCTAATATTGGCTGCACACCACAGTAATAGCGACAATGCTGTGCTTCTTGTATGAGGCTGATGAGTATATAAAGTATAGTCTATCTAGCTACATAGACAAAAAGGTAGACAGCTCATTATGCCCCCTCTGTCCTGTAAATAATTATCCAAAGCAGCAGCTTTGGGTGCAGCTTGTCCAGATTGTTTCTCTCTTTTTGCTGAGTCCTCACATCAGCCAGGCCCTGCTCTGTAACTGCAGAGACACAGAGATCTATGACGCTGCCAGGGGGGGTATCGCACAGGACCTGAGAAAAACTAATGGAGAAAAAGAGGAAGGCTGCTGCAAATAAAACGGCGGCACAGAAATAATTAGGTTAGAGAAAGGAGGACAGTGAAGAAAGGAAGGAGGTGGCAGAGTGTGTGCTTGTGTGTGAGAGGTGCAGTGGTTACATTGGCTATGTCCTGGCTAGCAGCTTGAATGGGACGAGAGGACGCTGTTTTGGATGCGGACAGGGAAGTGGTACACAGGGAGCAGGGACAGTGAATAGCAGTGTTGCTGTGTGTGCCACAGTTTCTGTGGCTGTTCGTTTTCATCTGTGCTGTGATTTTGAGTATAGCATGCTGTAGATTTACTGGGATGTAGATGTCTGCTGTGATGCTGCTGTGACCTCTATCTGGTAGAAACTTATTCTTAGTTGGCTTCTCTACACTGTCTGCATCTGTATGTTTGTTATGTAGCCAGGTGGCAGCGTGTGTTGTCACTCTGGACACACGGTGGCTGCTTCGAACAGTGTAGCTAGTTTACTGTATGATCCCCTGCTAGACGTATGGATCCTCAGCAGCCTGTCTTTAGCCTGATGAAGCGGTTCTGTACTTGTCTCAGCCTGCTGCCACTGCCAGTATGTATCTTTTTCTCTCTATCCACTAGTCACAGAAACAGAGAAAAATATTCATTAGCTTTATTCTTTTAAAATAATATTTCTGTCATAGAATTAGTTTTATGTAACTTAAATTGGCATCCCACATTTTGTCAAAGGTGTCAGGCAAAAACATTTTTAACATGGACATCATCACTGATTATTTCACATCCTAATCTTATTGTATTTCTATGGGCTGCCCAGTCATCCATTGTCTTATATGTTATGAGATATGCAGCATGAGTGTGGTGTCAGTTTCTATTAGGGCAGTATAAAGTGATGATCTGTTGTCTGGCCTTCCCCCCTCAGAGCCAGGACTGGAGTAAGAGTGATGAGAGGCTTTTGCAGGCTGTGGAGCAGAATGAACCTGACAAAGTCTCAGCTCTCATCGTCAAGAAAGGCCTCTGTCCCACCAAGCTGGATGCTGAGGGGAAGTCAGCGTAAGTTGATCACCTAATTTTACTCAGTGTTGTTACACACTGTAGGTTCTGGTACAGATTAAGTAATGTTTTTAATGAAAGGAGCTAACCACAGAGTATTTCGAATGAGCAATGAAAGTAATGTCTTGATTTCAATACCTTTCTTTCTTTCTTTCTTGATATATTAACAACTGGGAAGGTGGATTTTCAAAGGAAACTGACTCTCATGTCTAATCAGATGCTTTGTCTTTCGTCCTTCTGGCAGGTTCCACCTCTGTGCATCCCGAGGACGGTTAGACTGTCTGGAGGTCATCATCTCTCACGGAGCTGAGCTCAGTGTCCCTGATGGTGCTGGTATGGTATTTAATCATGAAATAAAACAGAAGTTTAGTCTTCTGACTCAAGGCTATTGAATTGCGTGGGCTATGGATTGTTTAAAAATCTCTGTTGACTGCAGGCTTCAGTGCTCTTCACCTTGCAGCCAAAAATGGTCACCCAGAGTGCTTAAAGAGACTCTTACAGGTAAAAACAGTGACACCATGGTTTAATTAACCTGATACTCTAACTTATAAGGCTGACTAATTAACTCATTTGCCGTTTCTATTTTCCCATGCAGGAGAGACTGGCAGTAGATTCCACGGACAGCATTGGTAGGACACCACTTCATCATGCAGGTAACAATTATAAAGGTACAATGTGACACCAAATTATTTTAAAAGAATTCATTAATCCCTTTCAACGTTATTCAAATATTAAAGGTAAACATTAGGAACACTCTATATGCAAACCTCTGATAACCATAATAATAATAATTCTAATTACTTCATGCAGCGGTCAGTGGTTGTTTGTCCTGCACTGAAACCCTGTGGGATTTTAAGGCCAATCTGGATGTCCAGGACACTGTAAGTTAAAGATTGTCGTGACAGTTTGATTTGCTGGTTTTGTTTGACATGTGTTCTGTGTTGTTTGCGATGTTTGATGTTTGGATGATGTGTATGTCACTTTCAGGACGGGGCCACCCCTCTGATCTTAGCAGCCCAGATGAGCAGAGTGGAGCTTTGTGTTTTCCTATTGGGACGAGGTGCCAACGCAAACATACAGGACAACCAAGGAAGGTACTTGGCTGTGTCAAACTCATCACTTGAGTAGATGGTAGAGTTAGTTAGATGTTGGTCCTTCTTTTTTCCATCTCAATTTTTGTTGCACGCTCAACAGATGGCTGACTAAGAGTATCAGATAGTAGAAGGCCTGCAGAGGCAGACTGACGTAATGCAGCTTCTGGCTAAACCTCCAAACTTCTTCAGGATTACTTTCAGTGCAGTGGGGTTGTCTGTGACTGTGGACACCAGAAGGACTTTGGGAAGATTTGGAGGGATGAGGGTCAGGATCTCCAGCAGGGAGCATCAGATCTCAGTTTGGATTAACTCTAAAGATGATTAAAGAAAGTACTGTGTACAAAATACTGTGGTTAACATTAATAAAACTGACTGCATCAGTGCATTAGATTAAAAAAGTCACTGCCTTTTACTATATTATGTTATATACACTTTCCTGCAATTGATTGCAAAATTAGTATATTTGGAATCTTAGAGTTAAAGTTTGAAGTGACTGTATGTGTATCTTTACACGATACTTTAAAAGTGAAGTTCTAAAAAGGGATTCTACAGTACTTTGTAGTTCTGATGAATAATTTGCTCAGTGTAATTTATTTAGCATTTTACTGCAACAGTATACTGTGATAATGTTTGTGAACTGCAGATCTGCACTGATGCTGGCCTATGAGAGTGACAGCGTTGAAACCGTAGAGTCTCTGCTGAGAGGTGGAGCCGACACACAGCTGGTTGATGCTCTTGGACACAAAGCCACAGATTACAGTGTAACCACAGGCAACCGACGCATCGTACAAATGTTTCAGGATGGAGGACTTCAAGGTACAGTATGAGATAGATTCAATTACAATAAGTCAAGCTTAGTTAGTTCTGTTAAATCAAGTGAAATCAGTGAAACAGCTCATGACCACACTACCAATGGTAGGAACAATCCACATACCATCAGACCCAATAGCTTCTGTTTATGGCTGTGCTCTCCCAGGAAATGATTGTAATACAAGGAAGTGGTTCAAGGGGACAGCTGGGTGCGATTGAGATGCTTTTTTTCTAAAGAGATGAAAGGCTTGTTTCCCAACAAAGACATTGCTTATGTATAGAAAACAGATGTGTGACGGTCGTGAAGAAGAGATGAGGGAGAGAACTTGTTGTGTACATGATGTATGACCACGTATTTATTCAATAATTGGAGATTTAGAGGATTTACTACATGTTGGAAAAGTGAGTGGTGTGTGTACTTGTGCTTCGAGGTGTTTGCCGAATCTCACTTCTGTAGAGGTTAATGTATTTTGCTGTGTGTGTCTTTTCCTTCTGCATACGTAGCTTCTGAGGGCGCAGGCGAAGAGGTAATGTTGCATAGCTGTGTACTGCATCATTCCCTCCATCAGTGAGATCATGACCCACTTTGGCTGATCATATTGTGCATGTTTTCCAATATGAGGTCATTGCTTTTGAGTCCTGCTTTTCTTTGTGTTGCCTTTCTTTCCCATTGTTTGCTGTCCATTCACCTTATCTTAGTTTCCTCTTGTTTTAAGTTATCTGTGTTCCCCCTCCCATCCTCACACAGCCCCCACAAGTCCCCTCAGGTGCCTCCTCATTGCAAGGGGGGACTACCCCCCGCAAACGGAAAGCTCCTCCACCACCTCGTTCTCCTCTCCAGGTATTGTTAGAAACATAGCATTTGATGGAAAACTTTTTTTTTTCCATCCACATGGTGTTTCCACATTTTTCTTCATCTGAATGTAAATTGTCTAAAAAGAGAAATAAACTAGGAAAACAAAACACATCATATATTTATTTTATCTTAATAAGCATTGTATTACAGTAAAATTATTAAGTGCACAGTCATTCGCTTTAATGTGTTAATGTTTTCCCACAACAAAAATGTAGGGTTTGCCACCGTCTCCACAGCCCCGGAGTTCTGTTCCAGCTTCCCAGTCCCCTGAAAACCAGCCCCAGTCTCCTGCTCCCTCTCCACAGCCTTCAGAAACACAACAATCAGCCCAGGTTAGCACTGTAAATCTCCATTTCTGTTTAGTCATAGTTAATGTTCATCCTTCAGAGTACATGAAATGCAAGTTTTGTTATGTTTTCCTTTTTTTTTTGTGGTTGTCTGTGTAAGGCAGAGGACGAGGAGGTGTTTGAGGAGATACGACGGCTGCGATTAGAGAGAGGCCGTCTGCTCCAGAAGATCAAAACCTTGGAGCAGCAACAACAGAGTGCCCTGTTTGCCTTGGAGGAGGTAGTACACAAATGCACCCACACATCTCTTCAAAATGTTTCATAATTTAATTTAAACCTGTAGCTACACATAAGATCACTGTGTGTATGCATCTGTATCAGAGGAAACAACATATGTATGAAGATGGAGGCTTACGCAGAAACTTGATGTGCTCATGTGTATTTGTATGTGTGTGATAGTTGTCCCAACTAAAGCAGCATCTAGAGGAAGCAGAGGCAGAGAGGGACAAGCTGCTTGAGGAGCTGAAGGGAGGCCCCCGTATTGGGGCCAGTGACTCTGAAGACATGGATGAAATGTTGGACTTTCCAGGTATGCAATCTATGTCTACATACACTTCCAAGACTGCAGCAGAGTGCACGCATGTGCTTTCTGCACGTGCCTCTGCTCTACCACATGGACATTCCTGTGTCTAGTATATCAGGAAATGTGTTGATTGACTTTTATTGTGGTTTCTCTTAAACTTTCTTTCTAGAGAAGCTGCTCTCCAAGCGGTCCAGAGCTTCTTCTGCTCAGGATGAGGTGAACTCTCAAGTGGACACTGACTCAGCCAGCCCCTCTCCTGCGCCTGCAGACCCAGGGATTGTTGCTGAGCTGCACAAACAAATAGAGGAACTTACTTCACAAAACTCTGAACTTGTTCTGAAAGTGCAGGTGAGACCAAAGAGAAAACAGCTGTAAAAAATACACATATGGGAACACATACACGTCAGAGATTACAGCACATCTTTCTTTCTCTGTCTCTTTTCCTCCATCTCAGACCCATAAACACACACACACACACTTACACACAGAGTCTGAGGACTCTCTATTGAAAGAGGTTATTAAATGGTTCTTCACAGCAGAAGATGCAGATGCTGATTTAAAGGCAGCTGAGTGTCTGACTGGAGCATTACACATGATCACACTGCATTAATGCACCAAGCCAGTTGTGTTCACGCAGGTCTGAATAGAACAACATAACATCAAATGCGCACATGGGGGTATTTTGTAGACATTCTTCACTAAATGTGTCATGCTGGTTGAAGTTTATTTAAAGTGTTCTGATGTGGCTTGTTCATCACCCTTCCCAGCAACCATGACTTGCAGACCTCACCTAGTTATATATGTCTAGCAATAGTATTCTGTTAACAAAAATATTTTCTGTACTGTAAGTGTACATTTTCTCTTTGTTGTGTACAGATGCTGGAGATGTATGAGAAGGATGACACAGACATGCAAATGTCCAGCACAGACTCTGTCCCCTTAGCTCAGTATGAGACCCTAAGGAAGGAGTTTGAAGGCCTTCAGGAGAGGTTCTCTCATGCCCAAGCTTCAGACGAGGCCTCCAGCGTGGCTGAGGAGCAGTAAGACTGATTCATTCATTCAAACTGATTCACTAGTAGCAAGCAGAAATAGCCAACGTGGTTAATATTCGCTTGAACCCATTACTGAATCAGATCTTTATTCATTTTATCTCAGATTTGGCTAATATCAGTTCCTCAGATTTATCTCAGATTTTGCTAATATCAGTTCCAAAGCCTTTGCAGTGTCTGGTTGCTCTACCAGGGCCATTTTTAAAAGTGCTGAGCATTGACGTTTTTCCTGCACCATGCTGGAAAAAAACAGGCTAAGGTGAAAAATGTGTACTGATGCGCATCATTTGTTAGTTTCTTCTCTTTCGTGAAATTGTGTTTCTGACATACAGTATCTGCTGTTTATCTGTGTTTTGTTATTTTTTTACAGAGCGATGATAAAAATATGTGTTTTTGTGTTATCACAGATTGCACTTTGATAATACAGACCATCATCAACGGATCAATATCTAGTCATTTACCGAGTAAAAATGTCACATTTGTGACAGTTTATAGAATAGTAGTAAGTAAATAGAATATCTTTGGTTTTTTAGACTCTCAGAGGTATGATCAGCCTAGCTTTGGGAAATTGTAATGTAGATTATCTATTATTTTCTTGTTTGTAAAACACTACAATTAATTGATTAAATGATCAGGAATAATTGACAAATTGTTATACCATGTAAATAGTTATTAGCTGTGTACTGAGTATGATGCTAAACATGTTTTCATTTTTTCACTGATATGGCTGATTTGTTCAATTACATTTTGCAGTGCTTCAATCACTGATAATTCTTCTGTTGCTTCACAGGAGTAATGAGAAGTCTCAAGAAGCGGGTGTGGATGCAGAGAGCATGGATTCTCTGAAGGAGAAGTTGCATGGACTGGAGGAGCAGTTGGCCTCCTCCCAGTCTGAACTTGAAGAGTTAAAGGAGCAGATGCATCTCGGTGTTCTTTCTGTGGAATATAGTGAAGGGGATACTATCACAGCAGGTGCTGGGTCTAAAGGCCAATCTGGGTTTGGAGAGGAGGGTCTGAGCCAGGAGGCACAACAGCTGAGAGCCAGGGTGGCAGAGCTAGAGGAGGAGCTTGCTAAGAGACAGGGTAATGAAGGGGGTCAGAGCAGCCAGGACAGTGACACAATCAAACAGCTGACAGAAAAAGTAGAGGCACTCCAGGCTGCTCTGACCCAGAAGGAGTCTATGAAAGAACAAGGGGAGAAAGACAAAGAAGGAGAAGAGACAGAAACTGTGGAGCTCCTCCGTGACAAAGTGTCTAAGTTGGAGGCGGCCCTGGCAGAGAACGGGACATCAGAGAAAGAGGGAGGAGTAGTGGGAGATGGAGATCAGGTCCGTCGCCTTCAGGAGCATTTGGGCGAGCTAGAGGGCGAGCTGAGGAAATGTGTGCCCCGCACAGAGTTGGAGGAGGTGCAGGTGACTCTGGGGCTCCAGTGTGAGCAGCTGGCCAGGGAGAGGGCAGATGTGGCTAGAAGGCTCAATGATGCCCTGCTGGAGCTGGAGCGACTGAGGCCTCCTCCACGCAGAGATGATGAGGAGGAGGAGGAAGAGGAGGAGCACTCAGAGAGCTCAGAGCCCTCAGTCATATCCGGTGTGAAGTGTTGTCTTTTTCTACTTTTTCGACTAGATCATTTTTGGGGTCATCATTTGTGATTGATCATGTATCTGTCCAATCAGAGCACTCCAGACGCACCCTGGCAGCAGTAAGAGAAGAACTAGAAGTGGCCAGACAGGAAGCAGCCCAGGCTCTTGACTGTTTGTGTGCTGAGCGGGAGGGTCGTGCACAGGATGCCCTGCAGCTGAAAGATGCAGTGCCGCTTTCAAAACACAAGGAGGCACTTTCTGCAGTGTCAGAACAGCTAGCTCAGACACTGCAGGAACTCCAGGAGGAGAGGAACCTTCGTAGCCAGGGTGAGCAGCAGGCTGCCGCGCTTGAGGCCAAACTGCAGACCATGCAGGATGCCATTCCCAAAGAGGAGCATGAGAAAATCAAGGTCAGCAGGAAAATCCACAAATCATTTGATAAGAATGTTAAAAATAGAAGCAGAACATTTTTGAAAAACTTTTAAATAAAGGTGGCAGGAGAATAAAGGGACTGGTCTGTTACCATCAGCTCATCAACTTATCTGTGCTTCTGGGTTCACAGGCAGAGCTCCAGCACTCTCTGCAGGCCAGTGAGAGCAGTGCAGCAGCAGCTCAGGATGCCCTGACTGAGAAGGAGATGGAGCTGAGAGAGCTCAAGTCCCAGAAGGCTGCAGAACAGGGTTTAATCTCTAAAGAGGACCATGAGGCCCTGCGGCTCTCTTTGCAGGCTGAGATCAATGCCATCACAGCTCGCTTCAATGATCTCACACGAAAACATGAGAAGACATGCACTGAGGTTAGTGTGGGTGTGTATGCAAACACGCATGTGTGTTTCTGTCTTGCCATGTGTCTTCTCTACTAATGCTATCTAAAGCCACATTAGACTCTTTTGTGTTTGCCACAAAGTAAGCCATGTCCCATGCAGTTCTTGTTCCTGCCTTTACATTTTTCATATGTATATTACTTTCTCCAATCACTGTCTCCCTCTGTTTCAATGATCCCTTTGTATATATACTTATTGATTTCACTGAAGTTGCATTGTGTATACACCATAGGCTCCAGATGAAACTCCAAATTTCAATTCAAAATCTCACTTTTTTACCTATAGGTAATTCTCTCTCTGAGTGACCTCACTACATTTGACAGATAATGAATAATGATCCCTTGTAATTGATGAATGTACTTCACAAACTGAGTCTTGCTAAAATTAGAGGACATTTTGCTCCAAAAACATGGCTTTGGCATTTAGTGTTTGTTGAGTGTTCACTCGCGCGCACACACACACACACACACACACACACACACAATAGCTTTAAAGTAAGTCTTTTACACAGGGCAGAATCATTCCAAATTCAAACTTCCCGGAAACAAAAAACACAGTTGAACATGTTACCAACAGCAAATGCTTCAAGATTTCATGTAGCCTGGTTTACCACAGGCATGGTTTATTGTATGAAGATCAAAAGGAGAACTGTTACCAAGGGAAACTGGAAATTCCCGTGAGCAACGACTCAAGACAACAATAGTTGTGGGAATATAGATTCTGACAAACATACATTTAAAATTTAAACAGGAAAAAAATAAGAACAAACAATAAATTATGTGTGATCAACCACTAATTAGGAAACAAGACAAAGTATAGCAGAAGATATCACTGTATAAATTAAATTAAAAATTAAGGTGATCATAGCATGCTAGTGTGTGTGTAAGTGTGTATTTGTCTGTATAAATCTGTTCATCACAACAACTGTACTGCTTATTTAGATATACAAAATTACACTTCTGTCAGTGTTTCTCGGTCAATTTCCAGTATCTGGAAAGAAGATATTACCAGCAGTAGTGTAGTGCTGTAACAGGGTGCCACTGGTGGTTTTACTGGGATAGGTGTTCCAGGTGCAGAGGGAGGCTCTCTTTAACAAGAGTGAGAGGCAGGTTGCAGAGTCCCAGCTGGCCAGAGTTCAGCAGCAGCTAGCCGAATTACAGGCCCAGTCCAGTCACATCCAGGAGCTCCACAAGGAAATCCAGGAATCCCAGGGCCTGGTCAAGGAGAAGGACCGCAAGGTGAGAAATCACACGTCCAGTTTGAACTGCTGCAGCGGCCAAACTGACGTGTCTGTCTTTGTGCAGATAACCGAGCTGTCCAAGGAGGTGTTCCGGCTAAAGGAGGCGCTAGGAGCTCTGTCACCTCCTCTTGGCATCACAACCTCCTCCTCATCGACCCATCATGGTAACCCTGGGCAGCAAATGGCACTGCAGAACAGGATCTCTATACTAAACCAGCAGCTTCAGGTAGGGAGAGATATAACACCATAAACTGTAAAAATAACAAAGACACAGCAGCTTAACTTTCTGTGACTTTTTTTTTGCAGGATTGGGAGAAAAAGCACAAACAGGTGGTGGCTGTATACCGTTCTCATTTATTGGCAGCTGTACAGGTCAGTACTGTAAAAAGCATACATACACCACGGAGCACAAAGTAAGACTTAATCCTTGTTATGAGATGTATATACTATATGTATGCAAGTACTTTGTTCTATTCTACTGCCTTGGCTATACTGGGGTGATCCTGTCTCTGAATGAACCAACCAACATTTTTATGTGTGACTGACTGGACAACCACTTGAATGGCACTGACTGCTGGATTCAAGTTTGTCCTGCTTTGTGGTGCAGACAATAAAGAGTGAAATGATCTGTCCCCCATCTCTGCTTACTAGACAGAGCGGATGAAATTTCAGATAAGCAGCAGGAACAAGGGGCTTGACTCACTCTCTTGTCCTTTCAGTTTTATTATATTCCATCTCCAATAGTCTACACTTTAGCTGTTTTTCTTTTGTAATGTTGGATCTGGTGTCACTGACCTTTACAAGAACTGCACTGAGGAAATACTGAAATATTTTTGATGAGTGATCATTGATAATTTTTTTTCAGCTACAGAAAATACCAATCAAATGAAAAATTTTAATTGAACATTAATTGAAATACCTAACTAATGCTGACACATGCAAACACTTGATGTTACCCCAACAGGGCCGTATGGATGAAGAGGTGCAAGGGCTGCTACTCCAGATCCTGAGGATGACACACCAGGAACACTGAACATTACATCTGTCAGTCTCTACACTTCCAGTCTCACTACAGGTTATAAAATGACTCCAGTACAGCAACCTGTAGTACCAGTATCATTAAGATGTTTTCTAGAAAGCCAAATACAACTGAGCTGTGGTCAGACAGGTCAGACCTGCATGTGTAAATACAGTAACCTAAACAACAGCATTAATGTTTGACCGACATGCAAGCAGTGAAACGATACAACTGTGGAGTGCCTTCATTACATGCCAGAGGTTTATGGAAGCAGAAAGTAAATGTGGATACAGAGCAGTTATTTAGAAGATAGAATCAGGTGCTCTGACTGTGTGACAAACTGGTCGATTTTATATAATATTGTTATAATAAAAACAGAAACAAATTGCTTGCATGTTGATCCTGTTCTTTGTAACTCACTTTATGGACAACCATTGTTGACACATACACAGGAGCTTTTAAAAGCCACAGCTCCTACACTGCTCATCTATTTTTGGGTGATGAAGTCTTAATGCGAAGTCTTAATTTGGCTGTGGCATGTGTGTTTGAAAATGTGAACAGCTGCTACATTAGTTAGCAGATACAAAATACAAAATACCATCTGAATTATACTTTCATTTTAGTTTATTTTATTGAAAAAAAGCCTTCAAGCTTAATCAAAGAATAAAAGATACAAGAAAAGTCCTGAGAAAGCAAAAAGGGAAATCTGAAAAACACAGCAATGTAGCTTGCTTCATCTCTTTTTAGCACATTCATGAGGCTGCAGCTAAGACCAGCAGAGGGCCTGACTGAAGATATGTTGCTAAGGACACAGAGAGACATGTAAAAAGCATATAACCTATTACAGCTAGTAACATTTAAAAGTAATATATTGTCAAAATGGGAAAGGAAACTTACTGTCAGGGCTGCAAAGGAGCAGAAATAGGACAAGCTAGTGATTGAAATACACAAACATAGATGTAGGATAGGACAATCAATAAACTGATGTGTTTTCCTGAGCTGGGACAAATAAATGATTCTATTTTAAGCCCAAAACCCCTGTTTTTTTATTATAAATCACTATGACTGCTTCTAGGGGAAAAAATGATTACTTTAGGGATTGTTCTGCAAATAAAAATTATGACACAACATGAAACATTATTCACCCCAAAACAAGAGCAGCTTACATTTCTGTTCACAAAAGCGAAATCATCCTGAAGTTTGTTCAGTTTGTTCAGTCATTCATTGGCAAGGCAAAAAAACGAGTTTTTTGCAATAGGAGCATAAATGCACATCATATAAACTCTGACACAAATGCCTGTTTTTAGTTATTAAGGCACTGAAATTGGAGGGACTGGGGAAATACAGGCATATTTATACTGAGTTTGTATGCAGAGTAAGTGAAAGCACAGTGTAACCAGTTCTTTTCACCACTATACAACACATACAATATGTAACAAATTATTAAAAGCCGTTACTAACACAACACAAATGACTGATATTTATAGTAAATGTGATAAAAACATACCTCTTTCAAGACAATGTATTGTTTGTCCATTTGGCTGTCTAAGATCTAATAAGACTACATAATTTTGAAAAAAGTGGTATTTGGTGCTTAAGTTATCATAGAGAAACTAAAAAGGCAAAGGACCAGCTCTGATTCACGTTCAGTGTGTTTCCATTGTGCCATCTCAGAATCAGATACTGCAGAACATGTGCATGTGAACATGTAACAACAATCTTTACATTCCAAGGAAACAGACATTTCTTCAGTTGTCTCATATCCACAGTGTTTTCATTTCTTGCATTTATACTGAAATGAACTACTGAATCTGGAACCTGACATCTTTTGGTTTTTATATCTACACCAGATGATCACTGACAGTTTTTTTCTGGTGATTGATCTGTGACAGACTGTTTGGGCAAGCCACGTTAGACTGCAAGCACATCACGACTGCAGGCATAGTAGGACCTTCATGTGGTTTCCTAAAGATGGTTTCTCTTCAAACATCTCATCTCTTCAATGATACTGGTTGACAGTTATCCAGTTCCGGGTTAAGTCAGACTGTGTATTCCAGTAGATTCATTAGCTTAATGGCTGCATGCGGAGGAGTTTATGACAGATGAGGGATAGTTTGGTTGATCCTGGTAGCCAGCAGTCCCCACTCTGCCCCACTCTTCATGGTAGAGTTGTTTATAGAAAGAAAGTGACAGTTATATCCTTGTGTTGTTCCTGGTACTTTAAATATCCATCAGGACTAAGTAATCTTCAGTGTTTTACTGCAGCTCTAGTAGAGAAGAGAAAGCAAGATGACATTTTAGGCAAAGAATGAAGGTCAATGCATTTCGTAGATACAGTAGTCATAATAACCACATGGGATAGAGGAAATAATCTGCCCATTACTGAATGTAGGCTTTTATTGCTCACACGTTATATAAAAAGGATATAAAGTATGTCGCATACTATACATGCAAACATGCTATTTATATGCATTTTACATCCACCTATGTAACCTTTATACCTATAGATATTACTTTTAAAATTAAGCTTTTATTTTCTCATGCATCTCTGATTATCTAACCATTATCATCAGCACCCCTCCCATATACTTCATACTTGCCTCACTGTTTTCTCCTGACCACCTGTCTGAGGTGGAGCTCACTTTCTGCTGCGACAATAGGCAGCTCGTTCTTCAGATGGTATGAGATGAGATGGCTTATGCTCTCAAATAACATGTCTTTAGTTCTGACCTTTATGGAGAATAGCAAGTGATGTGGTGTGAGTAGTTAGGTTAACCACAAACAGCAGATCAGTGAATACAAAACTAAAAAAGAAATATCACTATGTCTTAAGAAATAAACAGTTGAAAAGTCACAATTATGTCTATTTTCCTTTACAGGCTTTAGATAAACTACTATGATCTTTGAGTGCTGGAAAGAATATCTTTTGAAATTTGTTTTCACTCACCACTCCCTCAGGATCCACTAGCAGTAGGTGTTTGGGCAGGCCACAGTGCATGCCTGTTAGCACATACTGTCCTGGGTTGGTTGTACTCTCCCGGACGAGGAAATCTCCATCTCTGATCAGGAGCTTCTCTGCATCCCTTCGGCTCATGCGGCTGTGGTACCAGGGCTCTCTGCGGAGCTGCTCCTCATTTGGGGCCACAGGGGCTCGACGGCGAGGAGGGCTAGGCCACTGGTCCTCCAGGATCTGAACACTTCCACCTGCTGCTGCTGCAGTTATACTGGAACCAGCAACTCCACCACTGGCCTCATGGAGCTTCAGGGCATCCTCAAAGGGCCCTGCAGGGACATTGATGTTTCACAATAGAAGTGTGGTCACTCAGAAGGCCTTGATATCCGAATGGTTACAGCTCATGCCTTTAACCACAGCTGGGGAGCTTTACTGCATGCATACTCCCATCTCATCTCCCATGTTTCCTGTCTACCTTGTTACTAACACTTTCAAATAAAGGCAAAATGCCAAAAAAATGTGGTCACTCAATATGAACAGAGTGAGATAACATCACTGTGTCAGAACAAGTCATACAAAATCTCAGGACTTACTCATGTCAAAGAGATCTTTCTTAGGACTGTCAAGTGCTCTGGTTCCTCTTTGTCTGTTGGGTCCCTGTGCCAGTGAATCCAGGTTTTCTAGACTCTGAGTGTTAACATACTGATGCTCTTCATAGTCTCTGCTGCCTGGTGGTTGGCCATCAGCACACAGGTAACCATCTGATGTCAGACCTGAGAAAGACAGATAACCATTTCTCTGTGTTGTCACATGTCTACATGGCTGCAGTTAAGTTGTGAGACCACTATCTAGTATATCGTATTCATTGTCTTCCTACTGTATTATAATTCCCATTCTCTTAGGATTATCCAATTAGCTTGAGGTAAATATTCTGATGTAACTATCACTGATATAGATTACAAGCAACCCGCCTCTCTAACAAACTGGTATAAGAGGTTACAATATATTTCTCTAGCTGTAATACCTGCTTATGACCACAGGGTGTCTCACCTGAGCTGCTGGTTGTCTCAGTGTCCCAGTGAAGCTCATAACACAACTGACCAGGGGGATAAGATGCATGCTCCCTTCTAGCTGGTGAGCCCATCTGCAAACACACATACACCCCACAATGGACAGCTCTGTCATGTCTTGTCCCCACATAATGTTGTTCTAAAGCACTCTATTTGAAACATTACCTGAAGCATGTCACCATGTTTTAAACAAACTGCAGTGAGGGAAATGATTTATTTGACTCTGTAAACAACAAAACTAACAAGGTTCTTTCTGTAATCCTATCTGTCTTTGGTAATTATGTGGTAGGCACATCAGGAAGACAGTTATGGAGAGTATTTTCATGCTCCTACTGTTTAATTTCTTATAAACAATATGGGAAAGCAGCAAAACACGAGTCACCACTTTTTAGGGCAATCAGGGCATTTATCAAGAGTCTGGCAGTTATAAATGGTGAAAATTGAACCACATCATAATGACCAGATGTAGCTGAAATTACATCTGTGCCAACATTAAATGATAAAGTCTGGGAAGTGCATTACTCTCAGATGCCCTCATACACCAATTCTCACTTACATATTTGGATACAAGAGTTGAGAATACTAGTGATGCTTAGTCTTAAAAATATACTGCAGTAAGAAGTATTCAGATTGTTACTTGATGAAAAATAGTGCAGTGTTCAATGCAATGAAAAATACATTGCAATTACCTAAAACATCAATCCTGCTTAAATATAAGTACACAAGTATTATTAGTTTATTATAATATTATTATTATTATTATTATTATTATTATTATTATTATGTGTCAGAAGTGAGACTACAACAAATGACTTGTTGTTAGTATGTATCCATCAGTATATAAGCTGCATTTTATTGCTGTAGACTGTATTCTCTGTATATACTCAAGCACACTTGAGTAATTGTACATTCCATAGCTATGTACTAATAAGGCTATCGTACCTGTATCTAGAACCTGACCTGATTTAAAATTGTTTCCTCAGTTGGGCCGGGACACTGACCTGTGCTGCTGTCTTGCTCTGTGGCTGGGTATGGATGTGACCCAGGAGGCCTCCGCTGGGCTGGAGCCTGGAGTCCACTACTCCCCCAACAGGAGGCTCCTTTCCTGGGATACTGTTGTAGTAATCATGCTCAGAGAAATCCTCATCCTCCCCCCACATTGACTCCTCTTGCCTGACAGACCTGAAGAAGAACATAAATGTACGTAAGTGAAAGTTTTATAAATGAATGAAAGAAAATAGACTGGAAAAAAAGAACATTTCAGTGTTTTAATTACACAGTGTGTAAGCAGTGTTATTTCTACTAAATCAATACTAATTGATACTAATCAAAAATGTTGATTATTATTTTATTATTGCTTTTTACAGTGATAATTATAGTCAAAAACAAAACACTGATAAGAAGATCTGGGTTAGCAAATGGATCAGGTCGATCATATGGCATGTCCACATCTGAAAGTGACCTATATGAATCTCCCAGAGCTTTATATAGATCACTGTAGCTGCTGTTTCTGGCAGCAGGAAGACAGTCACTTAAAACCAGAAGAGAAAAAAAAACTCAAGTCTGGAGTGGCATCACTGCAACACCTGAGGTTCAGTCGCAGGGTAAGAAAGTCAGTGAGGATCAATATTAAAAGATGGATTTTCAAGTAATGCAAGTTTAGAGCTCTAAGCTTTAATGTATATAGAAGCTCTTTTTTATACTGACTTATATTAGAACTGTTTTGGTAAACTGACCTTTAGGATTCAGCTTAGCACCTTGGTTCCTGTTGTAAATGTATAGCCAAAGAATGTTTCACAGAGTGTCACCACTCCAAAGTAAAGAAAACACTTTTCATTTTTTTCATAAAGGTCATTATTTTGGCAGGACTGGGTGTTACCTCTCCACAGACGCCATGGTTTTGGGAGGGCTGTGCAGGTACTGTTTGAACTGCAGCTCAAAGGCTTGGCCAATGGTGCTGATGACGCTCTGGGCTAAACCGTCAGAGCACTCCAAGATATGACATGCTGAGAAAGACAAAAAGGAAAAGTATTTTTTTCCAGCTTATAATAATAATAATAATAATAATAATAATAATAATAATAATAATAATAATAATAATAAACTATAGAAAACTGGATGGCTGGTCTGTGTTAAATTTCTTTTCTCCCACTTTTTAATGCAGTGGTATCTTTAAATATTAATAATTTATGAATTGTTTGTAGCAGAAAATCCAGTAAATCCAGATCTTTTCAAAGTGGCTATATGATTATCTAAGTTCCTTGTGTTAAAAAAAATATAGAATCAAAACTACAAATGGAAGAGAGTTATAAGTCCATGTTTAAGACATAATGCAGTATTGTACATGTGCAGCTAAGTAACAGGAGGGAATAATGAAAGGAAGCTTTTCAGGACATACTGTACCTCTCTGATTCACTGGGTCTTTGGCCACATACGCAACATAATCAGGCGTGTCCTGCAACAGGCAGGAAGAAAAATTAAATTAAGCCAGATAAATTTGACATACAATATATAACTACATTAAAGCCCTCGTTGATTCTTGGGTCATGAGATTAGAAACCAGTTAAATGCAATTCAGTCAGATATGTGCAGTCTACCAAAAAAAATCCCATTCCAACAACAGAGGAGCTAGGGATAACTCACTGTGTCTCCCCCAGAAGCAAATGAGATGGACTGCATGGGATGGTGTGCTATCACCTGTGAGGCACAAGTGGAAAAACCAGAGGCAGAACTTTGTCAGTGTGAGATTTATGTAAATATATGAAAACACACATGGACAGATGCCAAACACATGCAAAAATAAGGATAAAAATAAAGGGTTAGACCAATACCTATTGTATACCACTTTACCACAACAGAATTATCATCGCATTTTCTCTCACATTTTATTCTCATTGGAGTGGAAATGACTAAATATCTTCTGGAAAACTCTATCTCATTTATCATTTAGCAACTAATTCCCTTGTCACTCACACTATAGAGGACTCCACAACTTCCAGGTGAGGAATCTGAGGTTGAGTATTAAAACAATAATTACATCATCATTACTGTAATTGAATGACTGAGGAAATACATGCAATACTTGCAAATGCACAATAACATTTAATAAAATGTCATTTGGCCGATTTTATCAGTCCAATGCTGAAACAGATGAACTTATGACAGTTTAGCATCATCTAACCTGACGTGTGGTAGGGATAAGGAGGCCGAGGCCGTCTATGGAAATATTGACTGCAATGCTCATGCCTGCAAATCGCAGATTACTCTTCCCCATGATGGACTGGAGGGCTTTGTTCATTGCCTATGTGAGAAAGAATTACAGATTTCACATCACCACTTATTTAAAAGAAAATGTATTTATCAAGAGAGAAAACCTGTCTTGAGTCACACGATTATTATTCATAATCAGAAATGCAGCAATGTTTCAGAAAGTATTACAGAAGCTGTCATGTGTACTAAAGTGACTCTCATAGACCCTGTGTGGTAAATTCTACACATCTAGTTCAACAGCAATAATACAACAATTTAATATCTGTGAAAACACTAAGAATTATTTCCAAACGTATACACACACATGCATATTAGTTTAGAAGGAATTATTACAAAGCACAATAACCTTCTTCTTCCAAGCCCCCTTTCCACCGGGCACAGCATCACAGAGCCTGTTGATGGCTTCCCTAAGTATGGAAATGAAGAAAGTTCAGAGGTCAGATTAGAGGGCACACGCTACACAATGATCAAATTATGTTTTATGACTGTGCACCCTGATACAATCAATCTAGGGGCAACAATGAGATTATGAGTAAAAGTGAAATGTTCTGCCAATGTTCTACATAAATTGCTGTATCACTATGACAGAAAAATCTGAGGTCAAACATGAACACAAGCTCTGTGTTCACTCCCTCAGGTAATGTCATAACTCACAGACCTAACACAGTTTGGAGATGAAAAAAGGAATTTAGTAGATCTGTTTACAGCATATTCAGCTAGCTTTTACCACTGATGTACATATACCACAGAGTCATTATTTCATTCCTTATCAAAGTCATGTTAAACTTCCTATTGAATCAGTGAAGAAGAAACAATATAATGTTATGCTTTTACATCTGAAGTGTTTAGGATAAGATCTCCTACTGCTGCTTTGGGGCATCAATAGTCACATTTATTCACATCTACATTGCAGTTCACTCTGCAGACTGTAACAACTTTGCAGTGAAGCAGCTGCAACTATTGGGAATGGCCATCTAATG
>JAUBNQ010000020.1:10623394-10643993 GCA_032353495.1 Ctenopoma kingsleyae | reverse complement strand
AGAAACCTGCTGAGGAGAACGAGCTGGAAAGCGTTTCAGGAACTGCGTAACACAGCACAACATCCCCTGTGGTCGCCGGTTCTGAATGGTTTTTTTTTTTTTTTTTAAACTTTTGCCTTGTTTGGTTTTAAAGCAGACAAACATTTAAACACTGACGATAAGAAGAGAACACAGAATGTCGTCCAACACAGAGGAAAAATGACTCCTGCTGTTTATGAAAGGGGTCTTTGTTTGTCTGTGACAAGGTAGAAGTAAACAGCATCCTGTCCAGGGGACCACAGGAATCAACAGAAATGATCAACACATTCCAAAACAACTGGCTAAGCTCTACCAGATTACTCCAATTTACAGGGAGGAATTTGGCCATTATAAGGCGACAACAACTGACTCTCCCCTGCTGGCAGATTCTTGCTGTGAGGTGATGAAGTAAGCATAGCATTAAAGTTCTTGTCTGGGCAATACTGAAGACTTCAAATGTGTCCATCTGCATGAGCTTGTGTGTGTGTAGTACTTCAATACCTGCATGAGACAGCAACCTTCTCCTTTAGCGCTCACAAAAAGGCCTGTGGGGATACTGGGAATCTGAAATAAAGAGACACAGAAGAAAGAGGTGAAACAAAGAGAGACAGGGGGCAGGGGGAGGTAAATGAGTCATTTATCAAGTGAATGAATGCTGTAGGCCACTGCACTGCCACTAGTGGCTCCCTAGCTACTAACCAACAGGATTTAATTGCCCCCAATTAAGCTGACACCACTAATCACAGCAGAGGAACATGCTCAGCTGAGAAAATTTACCGCATTTTCACCTGGACTTCTCTAGCTCTTTGGGGGACTTTTACACGGAAAGTAGAGTTGACCTGACGCCACAGTGCCCTGGCTAAGGTCATTCATGCCCACACTGTCAAATTTGTAATGTGTGGACCAACAGGCCAATAAAACACAGCTATTAAATCAACAGACCAACAAAGTACATTTGGGAAATTCAGCTCAATAAAGCCTGTTTTGGTTTGGCAGTGTAAACGGGTTCTGGCTGCTAAACAGCCGGACATTAATGTTTAATACCAGAGTGTGGCTGTTGTACATAGCTGCCCATCAGTCACTGTAATAACTAGGAAAATAAAAAAGCACAGGGGTTTATGGGTTAGTGTGCTGATAAAGAGCTGTCACCTAAGACAAACAGCAGTGGCTCATCTGAATAGAAAAGAAAACACAGATGACTGGTACTACTCTCTCGTTTCCATGGAGGTGATTACCTTGGCGCTCTGAAGGAGTTTCTTGTTTTCCCTGTTGAGTTCAAAGGTCTCCTGGAAGTCAAGGTTGGTGGAGGCCAGTGAGATGGTGAGGTTGACCCCTCCCACATAGGACAGGATGGCATACTCTGACAGGGCCTGCAGAGCCACACACGTGTCCTGGAACAGAGTTTAAGGAAAGTCATCTTTATACCGATGCTGCTACTGTACAAAAGTTTAATCTAATCCAGAGGTGAAGCCAGAAAAAAGGGCTACCTGTGTAGAGGAGAAGCCACCCAAGGCATTTCTCTGCTGGGAGAGCCATTTGACCACAGGCAGGGCTGAAGCTACATCCCCCAGGAGGGTGTAGGTCAGAAGACCATAGGCTGTCATCTCCACCTCTGCTGACACCACTGTTAATCAGCAAGAATTGATTATAAAGATTCTTACTTGAATCTATTTTGCATTTTATTTGGGGAATTAAAATGACTTTCTGGTATTTCTAATGGGGCGGTAATATAAACGGGTGTTCATTATACCTGACTGAGAGAGGCCATCGCTGAAGCCCATGAAAGTGTCCTCATCTGTCATAGTGCTGCCAGTCAGACTCCAATGAGTGAGTCCATCTACAAAGACAAACAAAATCGAATAAACACAAAGAGGATGTTGGGGGCATCCTCAGTCAAATGATGTATGGTATCAATATCCTAACTGTCTGAATCTTTCAGCGGCTGTGCAACCAAGCTCTGCGCCTTCATTGTTCTTTGCACATAAAAAAGAAAAAAAAGAACATTTTTGTGTTCCAATCAACTCAGTCAAATCTGACAGAAGTTTCAGTCAAGAGGAAAAGAAGGAAATGGCCAAAGGAAACCAATAGTGGGATAAGAAACAGAGGGGAAAGGGAGGAGTGGACTGAACTTCAGCAGCTAGTTTTACAAGTGCTTCTGTCCTACATGTTGTTTCTGAGTGGTTGTTCTAACTGTGAGCAACTGTAGGGAGAGAGACTGTAACTGTAAGTCTGCAGCAGTTGTGCTGTTGAAAGCTCGGATCAAAGAAATAAGCCATGCATTTCAACCAGATTTATTTCACTATACACCAATCGGCCACAATTTTAAATCCACCTGATGGTTTTAATATTTAGGTAGATAGGGGTCAGCATGGGATTACAATAATGCTGGCTATGATTGACAGGTGTCAGAAAAGTGTGAAAGATCAGTGCATTGCAGCTTGCTGCATATGGGGCTGGGTCACTGCTGACCCCTGACCAGCACAACATTAAAACCATCAGGTAGATTTAACGAAGTGCCTGACCAGTGTATATTGTGACCAGTGTGGTACTACCTTGTGTGATGGCCATGTGGTTGAGGCGACGCAATGCCAATGGTGCGTAAGGGCTACGTAGCAGAGCCAAGGCGTATGCTGACAGTGCTGATGTATAAGGGTCATCAGCAGAGTAGGTGGTGCTCTCCAGGAAATCTTTGGCTTTGGCCACTGCCACCTTCTCTTCCTGGGCCAGGACAGATAAACACAGATGAACGTGTGTTAGTGGTAACGTTCAACAGGTTACAACAGGTTACAAGAAGTGTCAGAGTTGGAATTAGCAAAAGTGCATTTTCTGATTTGGTAGTTTTGTAACAAATAGATAATAAACACACTCTTCTGGGAAACTCACATTATCTGAAGAGTCATATTAGTGACATTTTTGCTGGCAAAACTGCATGTCTGACTATCTTCTCCCAAAATCACATCACATACTCTCTTTTTGATTAACTGGTCAACATACAGAATCATAATATAATACTTCATTTACAGTTATTATGAAGGTACCAAAATATCTACTGTAAATGTAGACAGACTTTTAGTAATTCCTTAGCTGACTCACTTTTACCTGCTACATATAAGAGCTAATAAAGTTTAGGAAAATGTAAAAATGACAAAAAAAATATTCTAAATATTTTAAAATGCCAGCACTGAACACGTTTTTGAGTGTGACATTGAAAGAAGCTCTGTTGCAGACACAGCTGACAGCTGGGGTGAAGGCTCCGTGGTCACAACAAAATATTTGCCCCAAAAGTAAGAAAAATGTTTTGTATAACTACTTGCGAAGTTTTCAACCATAAAAATTACAAAAAATTACTTGCTACTGTATATACTGTCACAATCTGTAGTCTTTCCTGTATATAGTATACCTAATTTCCCCACAGCGAGCATCAGATATACCACATACACGACATGACCTTTTCCAAACACACCCACCCACACACAAACACATACAATATGTATACAGTATGTAATCACCACCATCGTCACTTTCAGCGTTCAGCTGTTCAGATGTTGCCCTTACTAAACTCACAACTGTCTCACCTGCAGTTATGGAATAAACGTGCATTTTGGCCTTTAAAAAGTTGAAAGTTGACTTTCATCTTCTACAGATGTGACCTTCCCTCTCATCCATGAGATGATAGGCCTGCACAGCCACTCACTGTAATTGCAGCAGTCATCGTTTAATTAAGTGAAATTGGAAAGGGGATGGATGTTCTGCTTTGATGTGAAGGATACCTTTTCAGTTTTTATCAGTTGTAAAAGGAAAGATTCTTAGGAGAAGCCATTTGGCATAGATAGAAAAGGAAAGAGAGAAAGATGGATGGATGGAGAAGAGCCAGGGAGAAAAAAAAAGTGTCAATTAATTTTGCATTACGTGGGGAGCAAAGACAAAACAATCAGAGGTTTAGATGTTTTACGCTGCAGAATTTCCAATACAAGGTGTATTTTATTATAACTCTTCTTCCAATTGAACTCCACATAATACGTGAAGATGTCTATTCATTAATAATGGCTATTGGTGAGAAAGTAAAGAAAAATCAAGAAGAAAAGTAGAGCGAGTACAGAGTAGAAGGAAAGGAATGCAGCTGAGGTGTGTTTCACGGAGCTTGATTGTCTCTGCATGTCTGCTTAAATCTTTTGATGAAGTCCAAAACGTGATTAGATATTAGATGAACAGCAATGGGGCATAACTAATACAAGTAGGCTGACTGTCAGCACATCTTTCTTCACAGCTATTAGGAATGCAGAGATATGTCCACACATGACCCGGGCTGGTCTGATGGACTACAGGAGTAAATGGTTTATGTGGGATGCATAGTGTTGCTCTTGATGAATAAAAATCTTTTTTACTATCTTGTCCACTAAAAGCTCACTGCGAGTGACTGTGAGGAGTGACTGATGTGACACAAGCAGACTGCAGACACTATACTACTTTGACTGCTTACCTCTGTGGTTATGCCCGTTTCCAAGAGAGCTGCTACTACAAAAGCTGTAAGTGAGATCTTCCCATGGATCCCTCCCTGTGAAATAAAACACATTTAATAATAATAATAATAATAATGGCATAACAAAAATATATTCATACAGAAACTTCAGAGAATTTTAGGATTGCCACCACTAATAGTGCAGACTTAATCCATACTGTCATTGTTTCAGGAAATAAAAAAATATTCCCTGTTCTATTTGCATGGTCTTTAATAACATGACAAATTAAAGTCTTTTACACTTGTTCCTGATTTATAAATGTAGTAGACATGCTTTAATCTCACATCCGCCAAGACACAGACCTACCTGCAGGTCTTTATTGAGGATGCGTCCCATGGCGGGGAAGGAACCATCATCCCTCTGATGTTTGATGAGCCAGGACTTGGCTGCACGAAGCTCCTCTGGATCAATGAAGATGAAACCCCGAGACTGAGCAAAGGACTTCAGCACAAATGCTGTCAGCCTACAAGAAGGAGGGATCGAGGTAGAGGGATGACAAAGACAGAGATGGGTGAAGGTGAAAGAAAGGGAAAGCAGATAAGAGGGGAGAGATATGAAAGATCCTTTAAAACATGTGCTGGCAAATCAAAAAATACTTACAGTAATTATCAAGTTTGGCAATTTTCAACAGAGTGAGAAATTATTCAATCAAAGAGTCATGTTTTTGTCAAAGAAAAATATATAAAATATATAATATACAAAGTATGTATATAGATGGACCTGATGAAATGGAAAAAAGAAAGGAAGTGAGGAGCAGATGGGCGCAGCAGGGTTTGATCACCGCTACAAGATGCTGCAGCTGTGCTCTTGAGAATCTGCACGTGAGTCCGAGAGTATTCGGCACCTTACACAAACACAAATCTCACTGGCCTGGGTGCACAAGTGAAAGTTTTTGAGCAATATGAAGAGTAAACTCAGGGAACCAAAGAGAAAGGCCAGCCGTGTGCAGCACACTGAGCTCTCAGATCTCCGATCTTTTGAAAGTGGTCACAACCTGTAGTCTTTGAGCAACAACTCCTGAGTGGCAGCAAGGTTTCCCTTTACAGTGCGCTCAACTACAACTGGCTTATGTAAGATGAAGTAAGTTACTTAACATGAAAAGGAAACATGAGATGTCAATGGAGAAATAAACAAATACGTTGGTTTCTCAACACAGCTTGTAAGTAAGAGCAACGTCCAAAAAAAGCATCAGGGTAGATGAGAAGGAAAAAAAGACCTTGCTTTCACAAAGTGAAACATTAAATCTGCTCTGGCTGAAACCTGGATGTTATGCCTCCCCAGAGACAAAACTAAGGTCAAAGCTGCATGACTGTTGGAATTTTTATAATGTTAAGTAATATCGTGTCATAGGCTTTAATGTCGGGCCTTAGGGACAGGTAATGGAAAATGTAAATATAATTTAGTTTGAGGAAGGAAGGAAGCACTAGAAACACTCACTTCCACCACTTGGCCCTTGACTGGGGTCATCCTTTCCAAATTCTCCCCCCTCTACTTTCTCCTGTTTTCTAACTTCTTGCTCCCAGATCCTTTCTCTGAGCTACCCTTATTCAGCTCCCTACTTCAAATTGTAGATCTGTGGGATTTTTTTAAAGACAAAACATGGGTGTGCTCCATGATAAAAGCTACATTGATAAGCTTAAAGTTTGTTGCCTTCAACTACTGAAGAACAAGCTGCTGATGTGCTGTTTCAGAAAGAACCCAGAGGTACATTACTTAAACTTTGATTAGACTGAATTACAACAACATATTACTGATGAATGGTAAGGATTAAGGGTGAGATCCTGGATTAGGTGCAAAATTAAATCAAGACCCTTGTAAAACGTTTGATCCTTTCTCTAATATCACTGGTTGGATATGTCTGTCTTTAGATGTCTGTAGATGATGGTTTGGAAGGTTTGTGACAAGTCTTCATGGCTTAGCTTTACAAACGCACACCTCAACACTGAATCTATTGCCATTGCAAAACTCTATAGCAAAAGAAAGAAAGAAAGAGATATTGGCTTTCCAGTTTGGCACAAGACTGGAAATAGATATTAAGTAGTAAAGCAGCATATCAGTTCTTTCAATCTCTGGTATTCAGCCCCCCAACCTTGCTACCGCTGTCAGATCAGTCTTTGGGCAAACACAAATGCCATGCCAGCCTCAACATGCAGAGTCAAGGAGTCAGACTGTCAGAATAAATGAAAAAAGGGCTGTCCCGGTCTGAGAGATAATTATATCACGCGCAAGCAAACTTTTTAGAAGTTTGTCTTATTTAGTTTAAAAGTAACGTCAGCTTTCTCTGTCAGATAATATGGCAGAACATGGAAACCTGAAACAATGAAAGGTTTTCCAAAACATGACAATAAAAATCTATGCATGTATGCACAAAGGGATAAGAGCATATACTCACCCCCATCATTCCTTGTCAGCATCTCCCAAATTCTGGATTACATTAAGTGAACTTTCACCCATCTGTGTGCAGTGTTAACAGCTTTGGCATCAACATCGGCCATCACTGCAGACCAAAGCGTTACTGCCAGCCCATTACTCATTATGTTCAATCATTTCATTTGATCCTGTCAATTTCCAGTCCTACTTTTTTTTACAAGCTGGAATACATTAACACTGCATTATGGGTGCTTTTAAGAAGGCAGTAAAAACTGCTCCACTCGTGAACTCTGGAACTAAAACAAAAGTTTGGCTTGTTTTGGATGCAAACATGTTGTTGATAGATTCATAAAGTGTCTGATGCAGGTTTACAGAACGTTCTCCATCTGTGTTGTGCCCACTATCCAAACTCGCTGCCCCAGGAGCCAAGGAAAACTCCAAACCACTGCTTGTTACATCCTCATATCCTCTCACAGTCATCAGGGGCAGAGTTCAATGTTTTCATGGCAGTTTAATATTACCAATTACACACAGGTAGTGAGTCATTAAGCAACATGCTCCACTTCTATTTTCTAGACTATGTCAGAAAAGGTAAAGGACCATTTAGATGAAGCGGCTCTAGACAACTTATAACAGTTTCTCTAATAGCGGCATTAAGAGCTCGTCTGTGGGGCCAAAGCAGCATGGGTCCACTCAGAGCCACGGATATGAACCCTGATTAACTGCAAATAAATCTTCACAGTTATGCCTACCTCAGGGACCCAATTATGCAGTTTGTTTATGATTCTCGGACATTTATGTAACCTGCTGTTTCCACAGCGTTAGCTCTATTAAATATCATAATACCCACCTCAGCTCATAAATCAAACAGGGGTGTGCACACTGTACATGGGCCTCAAAATGCAAACAGAGGAACTCCCCACTGAGAGCATTTATTTCAGTTTTCTAAATATTATGAGATGGTTCTGTCTGCCTGCCTACCCCCAGGGAGTGTAAACATGAAATAGACTCTTAGAGGAAAATCACCACTGATTTAAACACACCAGCAAATTCATTTGAGCACAGTTTACCAAAATGCTGATAAAAAACTTCATTGCGTTGGCCAGTAACCTATGCCCAGCTGCTGAAGATGAAGAATGTGGCTATAGCTAAGCATTGTTATTAGGCTGGTATGAGTTCAACAGCTACACCTACAATGACTTACCACATACTGCCAGAGGAATCCCTTTCTCCAAAGGCGCTGTAGGAGCCATCCTGGCGTTTGTAAGTCAGTTGTCTCTGGTAGCCTGGTTAATACAGAAAAAATTTTATATTTATTTGTACTCCTGTACTTCATGTAGCACAGTAACTGAATCCCCACTTTGCTCCATGTGTTTTGCATTTATTTTGAAGCAGTCCATAGTGACAGCATAAGGAACGGCTGAATGTCATTTCTGAAGTCAGGATGGTGACAATAATAATAATAAGAAGAATAATAAGAATAACCTTTGGACTTTGCCAAATGTTCCAAGATTCTTCCTCATTCCTGCAGAGTGGCCTGCCCCTTGTTTAGTAAAGTAGAAGATATTTGAGTGAAAGTCACTGAAGGTGAGTTTTCTTTGTGAGGGTAAGTGGAAAAAACAGAGGACGTGGAGAAAAGACTGGTCTGGATAACTAAGTAACAAACTCCAGCTTAGTGTTCCAGTCCATGATCCAAAGTACTTAGTGCCAGCCTTGCCAAGGCTCCTCTGTCAAGAAATCCACATTTCCACAAACAAAATCCATTTTCCAAGGTAAACTTCTTCCCAGTATTTTCCAGAAATCCTAACAACGGTATACAACCTGCCAACGAGTAAAAAACATTCCTTCCTCGCCACTTCATGCACAGTGAGGCTAGAAAGGATTTAAGTTGAGATTCACGTCACACTCTAAGAACTAAATTGCCACTCTTGTTTTCTTCCAAACAGTTGCTAGATAAATGGAGGTAGGTCAGCAGGGAATGCAGCACATCTTTGGGTAAACATGTAATTTGTTGTCTCACCAGCAGCCCAGAGAGGACAGCTGTGACCAAAGCATCACTGACCCAGGTTTGTTTAAATTAAGATGTCTTGGCACGCCTTCCCTTCATCATCTACTTCAATCTACATTTGTAACATTTTACTGGACATCATATCAAAACCAATTTACATTTAGCACATCAGAAGAACAAATTAATAAAATACAGATTGTAAACTACAACCACAGCTCCCTGACATGTATATATCTTAGGGAGAAGGTCACTGCCTTAAAAGTTTAGTCTAAAGGTACAATATGTTATGTAAGTCAAATGTGGTTGGTTGCAGTTTCTTCACCTTGCAGCAAATAGTCAGTTGCCTCATTCTCAACCTCAGGTGTGAGCTGCTGAGTCTTCTGAAGGTACTTGAGAACAAAAACGTTGGGGGCAAAGTGGATCATGTTTTGCTCACCACACCCAAAGGGCAGCCTCAACAGCTTGTCCAGGTTATTTAGAGTTGGCCCCATCACATCCCCTAAAAAACATACATAAATTGACAAAAATGACCTTTTCACACTGCAAAATGTGATGTTTAAGTTCCACTCAAATTAAGGCTTGAGTGATCTTTATCTAAGAGTGTGATGGAAATAAGAATAAATGTGACTTACATACAATAATATGTAATGCATGTGCTTTCACACATAAAAAAAAAGTTTACCAATCATAAATGCAGTGGCCCTCTCGGATCCAGGCACCATGTTATGAGGGACCCCCAGAGTGAATGCCTCATTGTGGTTCTCATCAGAGTCTTCCTTCCTCCAGATTTTAAATTCACCAACTGAGCCCCAGCCTGTTGAAAAGCCTATGTGGCGCACCTGCTTAGAGAAAAAAAATATTTTTCTTAAATTATCTCTGAAGATGAAATTACTGCAGTAAGTATATATATATATATAAATGCCATAAATGAGTCCAACCTGTCCAGGGCATTGCCCTGCCCAATGAAGTATCACTGATTCATTGGATGGATGTAAACCATGGCCCACCTGGAGAAAGAAAAGCAGAAAGGCTAAAGGTAAATACTTGAACTGGAAGGATACATATTTGTAATTATTATTACTCGGTCATATTGATTTTGTTTGCATTCTTTGGACACACTGCAAGTGCTCCCTGTAAGGATCATCACACAAAGAGAATAGTACACAAATAAACAGCAGCTAACGAGAAAACATTACAATAAGTGAACCCACCCAAAGCAGCTGTTGCCGTTTTTGGATTCTCTCACACTGAGCAGTAATAATGTCCCTCTGCCAAGTGTTAGTGATGCCAGTGTGATTCAGTCACCTCCCACACACAATCACAAACACAAGCTTACAAACAGATTCATGTTTTATTTTGTAATCACATCGAGGACCCCCCCAAAAATAAATAAATAAAATTTAAAAAATAAATGAATAAATAATTCTACTGGGCGGTAATATGCAATGCTCTACTGCAAGCCTTTAATTGCTGTCTTTGGTGAGTGGTGCGAGGCTAAGCCACAGAGTGCCATGCGAGCACCAGGCCATGGATCACCGATTGTCCTCAGTGACACCAACCCGTTAAGCATGACCTTACAGGAAGCCAGGCCAGTAAATGTGGCGCCAGTCCTCCTAACACACAGTCAGTTTCCCTAGTCACAGCCTCCCCTTTTAGTGTCAGAGCATCCACTTGTGATCTGAGCACAAATCTGTTGCACTTGACATTTCAGCATTCTGTGATATACAAGAATATATTCTTCTACAGTTTCTTCATGCTCTCACCTGTACCACACCTCCTTTCCAACTAATCCAGAAGCTGCGGAACTCATCCCAGGAGAGGATGCCTGGTGTGGAGGCACTGACCAGGGGCTCCCCCATCTTACCCAAGGAGATCCAGGAGCGAGTGTTTTGCCTGCCCCCAAGTACGATTTCTAGCATCTCTGCACTGTCATGAGGACTGGCAGAGAGAGCAAAATGGGCATCGTTGTGGGTCTTCACTGCCACCTGGAACTGGTTCATCCTTGCTGGCTTTTTCACATACTGATACTCATACTTGTTGGGGGTGGAAATATGGATCCTCTCTGACAATATAAATACAAAACAGCCCACAGGCGGGTAGGTTTAGTACCGAATGAGGCAAGAAAACTGTCATGTTCCATTCTTGCTCTTCTGTAATATTGATATAATAATATAACACTGTATGAAAGAGGACAATGTTTGTGCACTAACCATTGGGACAGAAGAAGACACTGTAGGTGTACTCTCTGGGAAGGCCTTCTGGCTGCATGGAGGATGAGAACACAAATAACATCACAGGACAGGAAAATCAAAAGTGAGCGATGTTAGGAAAATAAAAAAAGTGAGGTAATATTATCTCAAAAGTTCTGACATAATAAAGATTTAATGCAAGTCTCGTCTAATCAAGTGACAATATTAGCTCTCCTACCTCCACCAGGACAGTCCTGCGGATATAATCCAGACCAGTTGGGGTTCTTCTTTCTTCAATATCATTACCTATTTTGACAGTCCCGAGTCCATCTGAACAGCAGCTTGGTTCACTGTAGGCAATGGCACGAGCTGTTGGGATAGCACAGAAGACAACGAGCCTCTTTTGTTTCTTTCTCACACAGCACAATATAACCCGCAGCACAGTATTACCCATTTGGCTGCCTAGAATGTCTCTGGAGTGTCACCCTAAACCAGAAGTATGTCGCGCGACGATCAGGTTAGTGCTAGAGCCAGGATCAAAGGTAGAGCTGTGTTCTGAAAGCCCCAGTCCTTTAAATGAATCTTATCTTACTGTAACAAAAAATTTCTAACAACATCACTTACAACCTGCATTGAGGTTGGGCATTACTGGGTACTACTAATATCTCAGTAGTGGAAGTACCAATTTTAGTAGTATAGATCACTCTATGAGTTGATTTCATAAAAATAAACTATGGAGATTTATACATAAAAGGAATTTTATGTATAAATCTATTTATTGGTTGGATAGTTCTGAAAATAAGATCATTATGATCCTGTCCAACATACGTTTCAATGTTGTCCATTATCAGTGTCAATTATGGCAACATTGGTATAATTGTCTTTTCTAGTAGTGTTGTATAGTATGTGTGTGTGTGTATGCATGTATATATGTATGCATATGAGTACATCTATATGTGTGTGTGTGTGTGTGTGATAATGTGTATGATTATATATGTATATTTTAAATCTGTAGGGTGTATTTTATATGTATGGTGTTGTCATTTTTGCTGGACTACGAGTCTGTAATAAAGTATCCTATCCTATCCTATCTCAGTCATCCAAGGTATGGCATTTCCAGTGCTGTTTGGTTATTAGCTAAATAGCATAACCATGACGTTAAGCTATTAAGGGATATGAAGCAAACATTAACTTGTGTTTGCAAAACCACAAATCACTGAATGCTGTGCACGGCCTTACCGCTACTGTCTTTCAGGTATTTGTGGTCATCTCTCATTACATACATTACACAGGACAAACATGTCTGTAAGAGGAGTCCCAGTTCTCTTGCTGAAGAGCACATTGGAAATGTGGCCCTGTGCCAATAGTGTCTCTTTGTGTGTGTGTACTGAGAGGGAAACACAAGGGGCTAGGGGACCAAGAGTGGGGCCATGGGGGGCCCATTGACCGCCAGTGACCTGCAAACTCATCAACATGCCACTGAGTGTCACAGAACATCTCTGGTTTCTCCCCCACTGCTGGCCTGCTTTGTTCTCACATGCACTCTGGAGGGGGCTGTTTGTAAGTCTAGGTGGGTGACCAGATCACACACAGCTCAGCTCCTTGGCCAGCATAGCCCTCCTAAGTCAAAGACTGCCTTTTTGTAAGGCATCACACTGACATCCTGCTATTGTTTTGTGTCACATCACTTAAGAATTCAAATGACGCTATTTTCATTACTCAGAACAACTTCAGATGAATTGTATACATGAGCACCAAAACTCATAAACATAGGTTCAGAGTTGTTCTGTTTTAAATGTTTTACAGTAACAGTGTACTGCACTACAACCGAGCACACATGAACATGCGTGGCTGCAAAGAAGTTTTATTCGAGTCTAGTAAAAGGTGGCAAATAGCCTGATCAACTAACTTAAATTTTACTTTCATGACATACAAATGTTCATGTTTCCTATCTAAAATTACTGAGGAAGAATACACATTTTCTGCCACTTTGACAAATATTTTCCACAATACACAATAAAAAATAAGAATTAATAAAGAAATGGAGGAAAGAAGAGTTACTGATTGGATTGTACTTTGTGGGTACCTGTGATGTTAGCAGACCCCAGTTCAGTGAAAGACAAAACAATAGATGTAGACGCAGCTTCTCCAGGTGCGACACACTTCTTCCTAGTAAGGTGGTGCTTTCCAGGATGGCCAACAAACTTTATGCCTTTTGGAACTGAGACTTTAACATGAACCTGTAAGAGGAGAAGAATGAAGAGCAAGAAGTAGATCAGAGCCAATTGATCTCCTCTGACAGCCTGCAGTGAGATCATTTATGTCAGGCACACCCCTCCCTCGTATAGTGTGTTCTCCTCAAAGCCCTGAAAGCGAGGGAGAATTTTAAAATCGCATTCTGAATTTTCCATGCTGACTGACTCATTCTTCTCAAGCTCCCTGAAGGATTAGGTTCCACTCATTGTCCAATTTTCACAGAGGGCTCAGTAATGCAGAGGGATCTTTTAACTGTTCTTTATCCACACATCACAAGTTGTAAATAACTAAGCAGAAAATATAGGAATCACATGTTGCTGGGTTGGATTTAAAAAGAAGGGCTATTCTGGTTTGCATATTTACCTAGCATAACATGAGGGCAGCACATGCACAGGCTATTTATTAGGCTCATATGCAAACATCATGATGTCATCTGTATGCAGGATGGACCCATTTAAGACCAAGACATTGTTGAGAGGGATCTTCTGGACTAATTTCTTAATGTTGCATTAGACCTTTGGGCTCAATTTCCAGCCCCTCTACCACAGGTCTATCTCATAACAGTCCATATCACATATCACATGTTTTTTTACAACAGTTCTGCTGAATGTAGATAAAGAAAAACTTAAAAGACCATTTACATGTTTTAGGCCATCACTTTTAAAGTACATAATATGTTTTCTCTGTGATTCAAAGGCTTCATTTTTATATTTTGCTTAAAATGTTTTCATGTTTCATATTACTATAAATAGTTAAACAATATTATAAATCATACTATTATATCATACTATTTTGTTTTACTTAATAATTCTGTCTCTCCTTTTGGTAATAATAATAGATTTTGTTTGCCTTCAGTTGATTGATTAGCACTTCACATTTTGGAAGGTCAGTTTTTTATGTCCTACATCACCAACCAGGACAAAACCTGCTCTCTACTTATTCATAACAAACTGTGCTTCACTGTCACCTATTTTCAATTTGTGAAGGTTATGTTAACATGGTGAAACAGTTGTGCATCACTGCTCCTGGTGACATGTTCATGAACTCTTTTATGATGTGCTGATGGTGTAGTGAAGATTATAGAACTGAGGAAACAAGTCAAGACAGACCCTATAAAAACAATATGACTGAAGCCAGGTCAAAATCAAACTGTCCTCTGTATCGTAGAGCTGACTGTGGTTTTTCTTAACTGTGAAAAACCGCAATACAGGGAGACTATTTATGTGTATTACAATGTGATAATTACAGTAAATGACAAAATGCTTTATGTAATGAAATACCAATCACTTGGGCTTAAGAAATCTTTAGTGCTGATTTAAATTTTATTTTGAAGTCAGTGGAAAGTAATCAGTCTGAAAATGATCAGATAATGGTCATTAGTAAGAAACTGTATAATGCAAACAATTTGCAGTTAATTGGCTAGAATGTATAAAAGTATAGATAATTAAGTTTAAAGTGCACCTCTGTGTACTAATGCTACTCTTTGACTCACAGTAATGAGTGATCAGTAGTTTGCTTCCTGTCTATCTGCCCTCTCATCCATCATCTTACCTCAGAACAGGTTGGCAGGTAGTTGTAAACAGTGAGGGGAACTTTGGTCTGCTCCCCTCTGATTAAGCTGTAGGGCAACGTAAAGTCAACAAAGAAGGTCTTGAAGGTACGAAGCTCCGTTCTCGTTGCTAAACCCAGCCCCTTTCCTTCAGACAGGCCAACTGCTTCTGTCACCCACGTAGTGATCGAATCCGGCACATCCAGTCGCAGCTCAGCTTCCCCCGTTTCAGCGCTGTCAGTGACACACATTGACAAACAACTTGAGTGGCCAATGGCAAACTTCAAACTTATTTGCATCCTTTCATGGTTTTATTTACCACAAGCTATAAAAAGGCACAGACTACAAGTACAGGCTTGACGAAAAACTGTAGATTACTTTTATGTCAGTAACACCTGTGTCAACACCAACACCTGCAGCAGAGTAACTTCAGCAAACACTTTAAAATGGATAGATGTGAGGGACAGTCAGGTGTTGACCTGTTTGTATGAATGAAATGGGCTGAGATCACCACTGGCAGCACATATTTTATGTTAGTCTTGGCAAACTGACACGGGGCATAATAAAGTTGAAAAACTGCATGTACACCCTTCCTTTTGATCAAAGTTGCCCAAAAATCCACTTTAATAGACTTTTAAGGGAAATCAGAGCTTTGGACTTCACAGGAAATTAGGCAGAGTTGAAGTCCAATCCAAAGGTATTAAGCATATGGAAATCTATGGGCAGTTCATTTATATTGGCTGAAAATGAATGGAAGGAGCTGTTGAGAAAGTGACAGCCTGTTCCAAGATTGCCCAGTTTAAGTGAGGCTCATTCACACCCAGAGGGGGGAAATACTCGATGCTGCCACATGATGGAACATCTGTCTTCTCACACACAGATTGAACTTGCACCTTTCCTCTCCTTTTTTTTAATTCATCTTCAGTCTCTCCTTTCCAGCACTCCTTTGCTTATCCTCACTTTTCATAATTTTCTTGTCACATGTCCTTTTCTTCTTTCTTTGCCGTACTCTGCTGCTGTACTCATTCCCTTCCATTCCTCCTGGTTTCTGTACTCCTTACTCCTTTCCTTTCCTCTCTTCTCCATTTTTCTGCTATCCTAAATGTTTTAGATTGTGACAGGCTCTGGCACACCTGATTTCTAGCCACAGGCAACTAACACACACACACGCACACACACAGATGCAAGTGAAATATTCATATAAAGATTTAAATACCTGACATTTAGGCAGTGCCACACCCAAGTCTCTGGGAAAAATGTACGCCTCCACTTTTCTGCTCTGCAACCAAAACACAAGCTGACATCAATAAAAGGTTTCAGCTGCTCACAATAAAACAACACCATAATTGGAAAATGTATTATTGTGAATTCCACACTGACATTCTCTAAGTCATGTCATGTGTTTAATGTTCATCACTAGAATGAGAAGTATTCAAGGCACTGAGGAATGTAGACATAATATAAGGACAAACTAACAAAACTCATTTCTTTTGTCATGTTTTTCTCTGCTTGTCTATTACTCATTTTTAGAGACCTTATTTAACCTAAGCATGTCAAATACTGAAATGTATATTGCTAGTTTATAATTTTTGGGATCATGAAGTAATTATTGCTCTCTCATGGGCTTGGTTTCAAAGTCATTGTTTTCAGCAGAGTACATACCCATGCAACTGTGTGTGGTCCAGTCAAAGATTACAGTAAATTTTCATCAACAACTCGACTAAACAGCCAGTATGCTGACATCAACAAATGAACATCCAACCCAGCTAACTCAAAGTTCAAACACATATAGTTATCTTTGTTGACAAATGGATATGATAACTTGTTTTAGACTAAAGAAAATATGAACCATGAGAGCTTTCTACGTTTTTGGACATTTATAACAGTCAAGAAACAATATAATGTCACTTAAGAAGTGAAGTGATGGTTGAAACCAGACCATTCTTGGTTTTATGCATCTTTAAGTGTTTAGTGGTTAGATGCTAAAAGACATGATGTATAACCTGGTTGTGGGACGAGGGTGCATGGAAGCCACTAAGGTGGAGGTGTGCGGCTGAAAGGCAGGAATGGCCTCGTCTGTGTACATTCCTCCACTCTGGCGGTGATTTAAACTAACCATATCTGTCATCACAACTAGTCCTGTTTCCTGTGTGAAACATGCAGAGAAATAAAACAAACACGCACACACAAATTATTATTTTTTTCATCCCTGCACTAGCGCTGTGGGCTCTTTAACTCAGTGTGTGTTCTCACTGTGAAAGCAAAGCGAGCGTCCTTGGTGATGTCCCAGTGCCACGGAAAAACAGAGGACCGCCTGCGTCTCTTTGATGACAGCCCAGGCCACCAGAAATGCCCGTCATCTTTTGGAATGCCGAAGGCATCTGAAACATCAAAGTCTGCCAGCTCTTTGAACACCTCAAGAGAGGAAATGCAAAAGCCTAGAGTTACACATTTCTACTTAAATGGTATTTCAAAAACATATGATCTAATAGTAAAGATCTAGTAAAAATAAAATGCTCTAACATCTATATTTTAAGTTGCGCAACATATAACAGTTTTGTTTTTTAAGATGCACATGCCACAGAGAAATAACATTATAAACTAAAAATTTAACCAACCCTGTCAGGACTGATATTGAAGTTGGGTTTTATCAGGTAAAGACTCTTATCCACAGTTGCCACACAAACACAGGAGCCCCTCTCTCCCCGGACACGCAGGGTCACTGGGTCCCCTGGCATGGACTCATTAGTTGAAAGAGAAACAGACACCTGCCATCCAACCAAGAGAAGATACAGTACATAACTGGTCTTGATACAGAAATCTTCAGATTGCTTGTTTTGTCTAACTACCAGTTCAAAACCTGTACCTGAAATAAGCAATAAATAATTTCAGTACTAGTTGTAATATAGTGATATATAATGCTGAATACTCAGATATGGCAGGAAACAACATGACACAGAATGGAAATTTAAGCCTTTGAAAGAGGGAGGGATCATGAGACTCGACCATTAATGTTCACACATCAAAACTATTTTTCAGCAGCATGCGGTGACAGATTGGCTGCGTTAAACTGTTTCGTTGTCCTACTGTCACCACTCTTTAACCTGTCATCCTCTCCTGTCATGACCCCACTCATCTGCCTGCGGCATGCATGGCCTCTGTCTTATCATGCCCTCACAACCCCCTCCTCCGACACACACACATACACACAGAGTGTTGTAATGGCATACCAGGGAGCTGTAAATACTTCAGGGAGTTAACTCCACCTAATGCAGGCAGGAACTGGGGATCACTCCCAGGCCAACACAGCTGTTTGTTTACAGACATTACGCTGTGGACAGAGCTGGTATATGGATACTTGGGCTCAACTCCAACATGTATACAGAGAGTGCACAATTTTTCCCAGGTATTTAATAAATATTACAAAATGTAGTTATTCCTATAGTAAGAAAAATAAAAAAAACTATTTAAATAGTTAAATCTTGTGTAATAAGCTACTATAATATATATATACAGTATATATGTATATAATATGTATATAATATATTTGTCCAGATAAATTAAGGCTGTTTTGTTTCCAAACCTTGTTCTCAAAGTCAGGCTGTATAGGGATTTTAAGACTGTCTGTGATGCCCTCGCCATTTTCCCTCACGTAGTAGACCAGCAGACGGCTGAGGGGTGCCATGCTGTGACTAACAGGGAAACGGAGATAAGACACACAGCTGCCCATCTCTGCCTGGGGGGAGGAGTCTGCAACACCTGGCACAATGATAGTTAAGAAAGGTAAAGATGGATGAGTCTATCTGGCAGTCCAATGTTGAGCATGGTGACTTAAAAAACACAACAGACATCATAAAAAGAGAGCAGCTTAAAGATTATCTGCATATCTTTATGATTTTTTTACTTTTATTTTTTTATTTTATTTATTCTTCTTAATATACAGGTAATAACAGGAAAGCAGTCCATGTATTTACCAAATGCAGAGGAAGGCATGTGGGTGGCATGAACGTTTTTGTCAAAGGTGATTGTAGCTCTTTTTTCCCTGTGGGAAGTTGTCGAGTTGACTAGCTGTTGGCCTGACAGCACGATATTCCCCCTAGATGCTACCTCATAGTGCAGGGTGAAGTTACAGGGACAAGTGGATTTGAGAGCCAGTTCTGCCTCATGGCCAACCTATATTCACATAAAGATGCAAATACACTGCTGTGATTAATTCAAGAATGATCCTGTATTATAACGTATATTTCTACAACAGTGATGCATAACGCTCCACATTCAGAGGACAGTTCTTACCTTGAGCACGGTGCTGGGGCTCTGGATCTGGATGTGACACCTGCTGGGAGAGTACCAGCTACTGATGGACAGGTAGCTGGGCAAGTACTGGTCTCCTACTGTCTTTCCATCCATAGCTATCACCTTGGTCTATGCCAAACAAAGACAGAAAGTTGTAATTTTTCATCCTCTTTAATTTACATAAACTAGAAACTACTACCACTGCAAACACTGACCTCTAGCCAAACATACTGGGCAGCAGTAGGGATGGAGGGGATCTCAAAGGATGCCTGGCCGTCTTTGGAAATCAGTTCGCTAGTGTAGACATTCTCTTTGGGGGTCAGCTCCGCCTTAACACGCACCGTAACCCCATCAGCAGGGCTCCCATCAGGGTAGGTCACCTCAATCTACAGGAAGAGGGTTAACAAGAATATGTGGAGAAATAACAAAAGCAGACAATCAATCATAACCATGATTTATCTCAGTCAGCTGATAGTAATAATTATCTAAAGCCATTTTTGTTGACTCACCTTCCCTTTGTAAGGTAGACCAGGCTTGAATTGTTTGCGTGTATCCTTGGAGTACCTGATGTCAATGAGCTGTTTATGGACGGGCGTTGAATCATCAAATGTGGTTTGCCTGCTTCCGTCTATGCTGGTCACTGATGCCCAAACACTCACAGTGCCCCTGAAGTGATCAGCTACATCTAAAGGCATCATGTTCTTCACACAAATGCTGAAGTTTGCAGAACCTTTGATCTGAGAATAGCATAGGAGTGATCGATGATCGATGATTGAATGTGTAGAACACAATGCTAGTGCCAGGGTTTTGTCAACATTTAATTAATAAATTCCTAAACATATTAGCATATGGACATTGGTTTACCAAGAAATAAATAAACTGACCTCCATGTTTTTAATCACAGGATGGCCCATCTCATGTCGGTAGTAGCCCACTCCATTCACTGTCATGTTCACCGTCAACTTCCCTGTCACTGGTTTGCCAAAGGTATACCTGAACAACATTGACATGTCAAACCTCTGACATCTACAAGGCAGCAAAGCTCAGCAGCTCAAGACACAATTGGAAACCATGTCAAATATAACAAAGCTACAGATACAATTGTTTATGGATTGCAAACAAAAGTCGCCATCACAATAAAAACAGGGGAGACTACCTGGCCCTCACAGTGGCCTGCTCACATGTGTTCAGGTCATGAATGTAGCGTGGTGGATCAATCACCAACTCAAATTTGGGCATCACTGTGAAGAAAATAAAAGAATATTACACCAATCACATAACATATTAGTTGGTTTGTTGTATCAGCTCCTGTAATGCTTTTTACTAGCTTTCTATTGTTGACACATAATTTTATTCTATGGCACTCCTCCCGTCTTCTGCTATATTAAAGATAAAC
>JAUBNQ010000020.1:10605556-10622258 GCA_032353495.1 Ctenopoma kingsleyae | reverse complement strand
AGAGAAGAGAAGAGAAGAGAAGAGAAGAGAAGAGAAGAGAAGAGAAGAGAAGAGAAGAGAAGAGAAGAGAAGAGGTTCTTTTCATGTTGTTTATCCTAACTCCTGTTCCAAAGAGCACTCTGTTATCTAGGTGAGCTGCTCTGACTTCTGCTCTGTAATCTCCGACCAGGCTGGGAACTAAAATTGCCAGTGTCCTCTCCCGGACATGGCTCTGCCAACGCTGGGTGGTCCTGCCAACCTCCACTCACCAAAATATATGCCTCAATCTGCAGAAAAATTGAAACAAAGGAGAGAAAGACAAGTAAAAGCTGTAATAAATTGTATATAAACTGTAAAGCCTAGAGAGGAGAGGATGCTATGCCTCTTCCTAATGCTTCTCCCCACTCCTTCCTTATCCAACAATCCTCCATCTGTGAAACCGAGTACTGCCCTTTACCAGCAGCAGGCCTTTATAGCTGCAAACATCAATAAACCGTCTGTCTGTACAGTTGCACAATATATTTGGAGCCATTGCTAACATTCCAAGAGAAATTACCCTAGCTTGGCTTCTGTAAATAGGTGACTGTACATATCTCTGCACTAACGGCAGACTAAGTTTCTCCTCCTATTACAGATTGAGTAATAGTAGTAGTATAATTGTTCTAAATAGCATTTTGTTCTATTCCCAAAGTGATGTGGAATGAAGGTGAATATATCAAGTGAATGATGTAAAGAAAGAGTTTCATTTCTAGTTTCAAGGAGCAAATGGAATTAGTGATATTTACCACAAATCCTGCTCAGTTTTCCTAAAGACTGTTATTTAGACTCTTGTTTGTAGCATTTTGAGGTGCTAGATATGAAACATTACTGGCTTCAATATGACAAAATGTTTTATTACCTTGTCATTCACTGGTCTCAGGTCAGGGGTGACTGTGTAGACATTGATAAGCACTAAGACAGAAAAAGAAACATAATATTAATAATAATAACACATTCTTCCAACACGTAAAACCTTTACATATTAACAAAGTCAGTGCTATACATTTTTACAAACATGTTTCCATATTGATTTTCATGAAGCTAAGTCTTAGTCTATAAGAAAAGTGTTAAAATAAGCGTCCGTTCTCTGCATTTCTGTGCAGTGATTAACTGATCAACTACCAGGTGCACTATGAGGGAACCTTTATGTTTGGGTTTGTAGATGGGCTTGTCCGTCTGGATGAAGACAGCTGTGCCCTTGTTCTCCACTGTGACGGTGGTATAGTTGTGGAAGATGTAGCCTTCCTCTGTGAGGTGACGGTTCCCCCACACCTTCAGATGAGCTTGGCCTCTTAAACCAGAGGGAACCTGATGGCACACACACATACAAGCACATGACAACACAAGAAATATCAGAAATATCGCAGCAAATTAGGTCAGTGCAGGAGGAACTGTAACGTTTAAGAGAGTCTTCTGCAGTAATACCATTTTCAAAATGAATAATGTTGATTCAGCATTTTTTAAATATTTTTAGAGTGCAAAAGCTACCAGATAACAAAAGACCATTAATTCCATTAATATACCAAACTATAACACAGCACACAGTACACATAACTGTATTTCATGAGAACGAGGGCAGAGGTTACAGGGAGGGGAGAAAGAGACAGACAGAGGGGAAGAATCGAGTCGTGCATACTAGAGCGATCTATTCCAGCCTACGGGGGCAGCAGACCATACATGCACGTCAACAGCTGTTGCATATTATATTGGGGCTGTTACCTTATTCCCAATGAATGAGCAGAGACAGATGTTGCATTACAAATAATGTTAGTATCAATTTGCATGTTGCCTGAGGAATGCACACACAAAGGACAAGAGGTTCTCACTACTGTGCAGCTGTCACCACTAAACAGCGCCATGCATTTTAAACATCTCTGGTTAGCAGCATACATATACTGTACTTCACTGCTAGGAAAACAAACTACTGTAAGTCACACAGTTAGACTCACCTGTAGTTTGATGGTGCCTTTGCCTAAAAAAGAAACAATGAGAGAAATTAATGAGGGATAGTTCTTGTCAAATACATCTTTCTTCTTAAAGATTTGTAAAACAAACAGGTAAAACACTTTAATTATTCAGTAGTTATGGGAGTTACTAAACTGTGGCTGTAGCTGTCTGGAGGCTTTCAAATTGGGTTAGCAGGACATCCAGCTGCGAAATGTCTCCATGTCACTCTCAAGCAGAGATAGCACCATCTATTAATGGTGCTGTCAAACAAATTACAAACTGTATACACTAAGTGGCTGGTGGGATGGGGTGAACTGACGCCTCCAATAGTAGATAATGTCTACACAGTAAACTCTCATTCAGGGATTTTATGGAATCAGCTAGTATTTTTTAAATTAACTTAACATAAATATCTAAGTGTTTTATTTTTCCAAGCTAATTTTATCTAAAAATTCTACTTTTCATTGTAAGAATTTTACAGAACATACAGAACAAAAAAAGTATTTGTAGTCTTCCCAGCATGCACTGTTTAAGTTAATGCTCTCAAAATATTAAGACAGAACTACTAATAATGTTAAATTACCATAATTTCCGGACTATAATCCACTACATTGTTTCACACGCTTTGAACACTGCGGCTTAAACAATGATGCGGCTAATTTATGGATTTTTACGTGCTCACGAGCTTCATGCCGCCAAAACATTTAGCCTCGTCACATCAGACCAATGAAATTATCAAACAGGTCACAGTGGACCAATGAAACTGTTTGAATTAAATCAAACGCACTCACATTATATTCTTCAGATCAGTCATTTTGTGCAGGAGGAAGATGAAGATAGCGATCGATGACTTTTCCCGGTACGCTACTATATTACGGTATTTTTTAATTTTTTAACCAGCCGTGTTACAGGCACTGTTCGGAAAAAAGCATTTACGGTACGTATTTGTGTATGTTACCGGTACGTATTTAAGTATGTAATTAAAAGTTTAAAAAATCATTCTGTGTAACATCTTTCTGTGTAAATATCTCATGTTACAACATGGACACCTGCGGTTTTTAGACAAGTGCGGCCTATATATATATATATATGTACAATTTTTTTTCTTTTTAAAGTTAGTGGGTGTGGCTTATATTCAGGTGTGCTCAATAGTCCGGAAATTACGGTAAAAATAGTGCAAACAACTACCTAACTTGTTCAATAAACTACCAAATCTAAATCAACTAAACTAAGACACAAGTTTACACAACATGCAATATTTAATGAAGACAACATTTAGTTGTATTAGAGGAACAAATTGCATTTGTTGACTGGACATAAGATTTCAAGCCAGCCCTTCAACTCTTGTTTTTAAGTTGAAACAACTACTTATGTTTTACAGTGTACAAAAGCCTTGGCTGGACAGGAGCACACAGTCATGCCAATCAGACACCTGTGTGATCTCGACAACACACAGAGGGGGGCTCTTATAGCTGAACCTGTTGCACGTTTTATTTCCAAAACTAAGGAGTAGTAGCAGTAAAACCTTAGCTTCAAAATCTGTTCTCACCGAGCACTGAGCCATGGCTGTGGGCAACCGGCTGCCCCTTCACCGACAGTTGCACCTGGACACGGGTTTCTGCTTCTGCGTTGAAGATGGTTATGCTCACACTCTCCTCTACGCCCGCTCGAAACACAGAGGGTGCAGCGACCAAATAACCCCTGAAATAAAGAGTGCAAGATGGAGAAAGACAGATAGAGAGAGAGAGAGACAGAAAAAGGAGGAAGAGTAAGAGAGGAAGGGCGGTGAGATGGAAGGAAAGCACGAGACATAAGAGTAAACATAGAGAAAAAGCAGGAGAAGAAAAACAGAGGTGGAAGTCAGGGAGGGAAGTGCAGAAAGGAAAGGAATGATGTAAGCATATGACACATATGAATAAATATCTGTTGCATCACTGCTTTGTCTTTAGGGGCAAAATACCACTAATCACACATCACAAATGGATCAACAAGATCAGGTTTAGTTGCCAATTAGCTGTAATTGTATTGGAGTGTATGTGATACCTTTATCAGAACTTCTGTGTGTGTTTAGAAATATAACTGCTAATCCACACAGTCACACTGACATTTGATTTAGGTAAGGAGCCTATCACTAAGGTCTTCTGAGGATGATCATTATTTGACGCTTACACACAGTTGTGTTTTGAGTGAAAAAGCTGACGAAGCTTATGGAATGTAGGCAGAAATATCTTCTTGTTTGACCAATTCAGTCCTGATCCAGTCCATTCTACTGTAATTCAAAAGGCAAATGGGCTTACTCACCCACTACAAACTTAACTGAAGATCACACAAATTAGCGGTGAGCAAAGCCTTGAGCACAAACCCAACCACATGCCTGAGAGAAGGATCAGGTGGTTGGCATTACAGCACTACAGCATTATGGCTGGAGGCAACTGCAGTTCTTGAGAGAGAAAGTCATGAGAAAATCCCCTGGAAAATAAGGCTTTGGGAGAGGAAGATAATACGAGGAAATTGACTCCGTGTGTTTGATCTACAGTGAGTTTAACCAGCACTTGGATGAGCATGGATCAGGTGGTGGAGACCATGCTTATTTCAGTCACATGGATTCAAGCACTCAAGTTTTCACTGTTCAGTCAGTGAGCGCCTGAGAAGAATCTGTGTTCTCCTTTGGAGGTGAAGTCAACAGTTAGCTTTTCAGCTCAGTCACATGGGTTTATGTTTTTAGCCTCTTGCTTTGTATCCAACATTCCCCCTCAACTGAGACTTGTTTAAAGCTTGACAGAGATGTAAGCTCTCTCTTGTAAATCAATACTGCATTTGTCAGCAAGTTTAGTTTATTTTCTGTATTGAGGTGCACTCCTTACCTCCACCAGGGAAAACCTGAAACAACAGTTTACAGCTATTTACTATTAATACAATTTTCAACGTCAGAATTAAGCCCTCAAGCATCTGACAGCTGCCTGACTGATGGCATCAAAGGGCCAAAAGTCAAGGGATAAAGCTGCTGCCAAACTCGGGAATTTACACAAAATATTTGTCATTTTCTTAACAGACATGAGCAATCACAACATAAACATCAGTATTGCACCACATCAATTTGTGTGACTGGTCGCAAGTTTAATGGAAAGTATGAAAGAGCATGAATGGCAAGGTGTGATGGTCAACGTTACCTGTAATGGCATTAAATTATTGATAGAGTAAATATGGTTGATTAAGATTATTTAACAAATATTCTGACGAAAAAGCTCATATTCATATGACAAATTACAAACAAAAAAAAACATTTTAATTGTATGTTAAGCCTTTTAGCTGTATTGAATATTGCATTAAATTACAACTCCCTATTAAGAGAATCGGAAACGCTTGTAGTAATTGCAAAGCGCCGCACAACAACACACAACACTGACTACTTACTGTCGTTCTTGTGTATAACCTCTGTTCACGTTGCAGATGAACAAAGTCCATGAAAGACTCAAAGCTGTCAAAGACAACCACAACATTTTGGCCTCAGTGACCGAGATTCTGCTGGATATCAGTCCTCTGCTCTGTAGGGGGCTGAATCTTCTGACTCTGATGGAAAGTTAAATTAAATTTTAACAGTCTGCGCCTACACCCTTCTCAGTCAATCCACTGAGGTTGGTTGGCGTGATAGGTGTGCAGAGTTTCGTCCAGAGCCAAAGATAAACTTTTTTCAATCATCCCACTTCGCCAAATCCAGTTCCAACCAAATCCTGTTTTTTTTTTTCTCTTCTACAGCCCGGAGTACACGGACAGTCCTCTCCCATGTGCCTTCACCCGCCCCGGTTTCTTTCTCTCATATTTCAACATTACAAATTGCGGGCGTCCTCCCACTTCAGAGCTCAAAAATGTCACTGTAACCAATTGTTTGACATGCACAATCCGTGCAGCTCTTGCTCCTGGTGATCTCTTTCAAGTTGGTCGATCTTTTTTTTTTCCGCTCCTACAGCAGCGTGTCAGGAGGCGATCAGCGTCAGACTGCTCTTCATTCACTTCAATACCTCCTCTCACTCCTGTGCTGCGACAGCATGACTAATTTCACTTAAGCAACAGCTCTGACCCCGCCGTGCAAACCACTATAAATTACCTGCACGTCACATACTTTTGGGTCAGTTAGCATGTCAACCGGCTACAACTAGTTCCTTCTGCTTTGCAAACATCTCAAGGCTGCTGTGCTGGAAAACACTTCACAAAAATAACACAACACAAACACTTGGAGCAGAACTCGCTCTTATTTAGCGTCTTATTTCGTACAAGTCGGAGTGCGCTGTCCTGCAGAGATATCTGCTGCCATCAAGTGGTGAATGAGCTCAGATGCAGTAAAACGTATGGATGTGTTTAAACACAAGGCCAAAACATTTCTGTTTTGTATAACAACGTTTATTGAAATGTTGTGCAGCATTTATAAGAATGTACACACTGTTTTAAGGTCTATGTTCAAGCAAGCTTTCGGAAATACTGAATAATAAGGAATGAACAGAACATGTACAAAGTATAAAGATCACCAGTAAACAGTAACAATATAAAAACAGTTATTCACATCTTAAAAGTTATTCAGGCACCACGTGCATGATGAGGATGAGAAAGCACACCCAGAACCAAGAGGGAACTTTCTTCTAATTTCAGCTTCACTCAAGTAAGAAAGACCCTTAGTTCACCAACAACAACCCTGACCCTTATCTTTAACATGTCTAATCTAGAATATTTCACTAGTAAAACATATTTGTGCAGGGCAATCCAGAAGAAGAAAGTCCTGAACCAAGCTGACAAGAGCAGATGACTGCTACACAGTGACCTCGCTGGGGAGAGTCAGGAACTAATGGAGAATTTCATTTAGAATACCTCTAAAAAAAAAAAAAAATCACATTACTTGTAGTACAACTACTGCTCCTTTTAGGTGTCTCAAGCACAGCCATGAATGATCTTTTCAATAGTGACATCTCTCTGTTTATCAGCCACCAAGCTGTGATACAGTTTACAGTGCAGCGTCCCTTGTTCAGGCTCAGTGAAAGCAGCCTTCGAGAAAATCACTTGGTTGTCCCGGTTAACCTCCACTCCATAAGCCTGACAGAGTCGGGCTGTAAGTGACGTGTCTAAAGACAAGAGCTTAGCCAGTCTGTCAAGTGGAAAGCGACAGTTGCGACTGCTGTATGCGTGGCTGAATATCAGCAGCAGATCTCTACGACATGTTACCAAGTGCCGGTGAAGTGCACAACACTGCAGGAAGTTTAGCTTCTGAGCCAATCTGAGCAAACGTACAGGGTTACGCTCCAGAAAAGCCCGATTGATGGACAGAGCAAGCCTGATGGTACTGGTGCTGCGGAGCCGCTCAGGTAGCTCCATAATGTGCTGTGTGGCACGAGTTGAACCTGGGAGAGATGAAAAAATGATAGCATCAGCAAACATGGAGAAAACGCCCCATTTTTCAGGAATACCTTTCAGGTAACTAACCTGTGAAATGTTTTTAAAAAGAAGGAGTTTTAAATCCGATGTGGCTTTAATATATAATTAACATCTGTTCTTTGTTCTTTCTTTGTGTGAAAACCACTAACAAATGAAACCAAGAAACCAACCCAGGTTGTACATGAGGCCAAGAGCCTGGAACTCTTCCTGGTTGGGATGCGGTCCTTTTCCAGTTGCATAGCAATCCAATAGCCAGCTCAGATTCTCCTGTAGGTGTGTGTCATTGATACGTGGGTCGTAGAGCCGAAGAGGTTCACCACAAAGACGATAAGAGGCATAGATGAGGAAACGCACTGTCCGCTCTAAAATGGCCACACATTTCAACCCAGACACCCTCTGGATGATCATGTCCTGCTTCACACCACGCAACCGATCGAAAACAAAGCTGTAAACCTAAAAGACAAGTATAATTTTAATTAAAGAATATATGCTTTTGAAGTACCAAGTTTTATTTTAAAATATTTATATCTATGACTGCAACTTCCATATCTGAATGCTCTTACTGGGCTAGTAACAAATTAGCCATGTCAAAATCAACTGTGCAAGTTCTGCAATCTAATTCAATAACAGAAGTTTACTAAATGTAAAAATTAGACTTCACTGATTTTTCAATTACAACTGATCAAACATTATTTAAAAATAATCAAAACTAAGGGACCACAAAATAGATACTAGCCTCAGTCCAAGGATGCCAACTGGGCGAGGCAGCAATGTCATCGATAAGGTAACACACAGTTTTCATCAACACTGCAGGTGGACGCAGGTCAGTGGAGTGTGTTGAGTCTTTTCCAGCTGCTGGTCTGGAATACTCCTTGACAGCACGCAAGGGGTCTCCCTTCGGCTGTCGATCTCTCTCTGTACCTGCTAACATCTCAAAACGGTGAAGGCGGTTCTGTGCCTCACGGTCCCGCAGTTCACGAGCAGGGCACATGGTCCTGCAGGTCCCCGTGGGCACTGTTTCTTTCTTCTGCTGCTCACATCTCTCATCCTCCTCCGCCTCACCCACAGGTGCTTTACTGTGGCCTCTCCATTGTGCTCCTGTCGGTGCATCTCTCCTCTGTGAGTGACAGCTGTTAATAAGAAAAGGTTCCACATTACAAAAAGCAAACATAAGAACAGCTCTTGGCACTTGCCAATGCCTCTGAGAGTCTCCACTCACTCAATGTCACTGTTGCACAGTTAAGTTGGGAAATACTATGTCCTGTTCCATCAGTGATAAATTTTGTCCTATAGAACTAAATAAACGTCTAATTAGCATACTTCCTGACAGTACCCAAAATGAGTGCTGGAGCTAGTGAACCGCCATGCAACACCTTCAATGTTAACAAAACAAACGGCACATCAGCATGCAGCCAAATGAAGAGTCAGCACAGTAGCTTTTTACTAACAACTACATTAATAGCTGTTAGTAGCATTCCTGGGTTTACAGCACAGCGCTCACTGTCTAACGTTTGTTAGCCATTACCTAGAAACGACAGTTAGCTAGCTGCGAACGACAGGTAAGGCACAAGTAGCCATCACTGTAGCTAACAATGAGTACGTTACACTAAGTAAACTATCAATATAACATAAAATACGTGGCTTTGAGCACCATTTATACAAAAGGCTGAATTCATATAAAAGAAAACCCCTGTACTCACACGCGACGAGGCGCTCTCCTGCGGTTCATTGGTCCTTCGAAAAGGCAGCTCGTCACGTGACACCAGCGTCCAATAAAAATGTACCTTTGCTGTTTCGTCACATCCGGAACAGTGCGCAGTTTATTTACCGAGGATCAGTTTTTCAATTGATCTACGAATATCACTGCTATAGTACCCAACCTAATGTGTGATAGGTTACTATTCAATTTAATGGTATGACAGATATAACCAAACTAAAATAACGAGTAAATTAATTTGTGAATAAAATCCAATCAGTGATATTTATGGAATTTCTTTAATCTAACGCAAAAAAAGTGGCATTGTGTGATATGAAAGGATAAGTGCGGCTCACTTTGAATTGCTAGAATGACATTGTTCAGATATATCTATATTGGATTAATCCTGTGATATTACCTCCTCAACAAAGGACTGTCCCCACTGGTTTTTTAAAAATATCTGCATGCAATAATATTGATTATTTATATATTTTTTTATTAACAATGTTGCTATAAAACAGTATCAGCCATTACTCAACATTTACAATTTCTCATAGCTGCAAAGAGGGGAGGAAGTCTCCAAAGTGCATGTACTTTGAATCTCATGACTTCACTGTTTGGGGCAGTAGAGCTCATAGGTTCTTGCGGTGCCAAGCTGCTCTTCCTCAATGGCCTGCTGGACATGGATTGTATGGCGGCAGACCAACGATGAGAGCTCCAGAAGCTCAGAAAGTGCACTGGAAAAATGGGCAACAGTAATGTCATAGTGTATCCTAAGGATATCCATCCTATCCATAGTTGAAATATAAAGTAGCTATTTTTTCATCCATATAAATAAACATATCCCTTTGAAGAAAGGTCTGAACAGTTTAACAGTTATGACAACATATGCCATTAACAAATGAACAATAAACCAAAACAATGTTATACACAACATTCTCTAAATACAAAAAAGTACATACCCTGACAACTGCTGACTGATGTCCTTTGAGGACATTTTAATATCCCTAAGGCACGCTAGAGATGTGCTATTGTCTTTATGATCTCCGTCTGTGCACTCCACCAGCAACCTCTCACTCTCCTTCAGGCAAACCTCGGCTTTATCTAGAACAGGAAGATACAGGTGGATATGATAATCACAACAGTCTGTGCATAATATAACATAGGTAAAATTGGTGTTTACAAGAGCACACACTGGTTAGTTAATGCTGAATAATCAAAATATATTTGCTTACATTCAGTCAGTTTGTGTAAGAAACTGTCAAGTTTGTCAAGCACATTATTGAACATTAAATTTTTTGGTGAAGACCCTGAAAATCAGCTTCTTACTATAACCACCAAGATTATACAACACATCAATATCTGCCAAAAGCTTCTTATTTTACATTAAGGATTGCTGCACATTTTTGGTCTGTGCTCCTTTCATTGGTTTGAAAATGACAAGACTGTATTAGAGAAGATTTTTTTATTGGGTCATGGAAATACCCCAATAAAAAAAAAATCATCAAGTCAAGTCAATTTATTTATAAGCACATTTAAAAACAACACAAGTCGACCAAAGTGTTGTATAATAATAACAACAAGAAAAAAAAATCAGTATTAGTTACAAGTTATTGTTAAAAACCTTTAAAAATAGAAACAACAACCTAGAAACTCCCTTCTGTCTCCATCAATATAGAAATTCTTCACAGGCAGCTCATGTCGGGTGGTGTCAACAGCTGTTGCAAAAGACTTGTAGTCCTTTGTGAATTGCTTGGCAGCTTCTGCCACAGGTGTTAATGCAGCAATCTGAAAATTATAACATTAGTAGCATTAGACTAATGTACCTGCAATATCTAACAAACAGTGCATACATTTTTATATTTTAAATTCCTATTTGATAAAACTATTAAACCAGGTAATCATCAGCCATTTTGACCTTATTATCAACAAGCTTCAACAGACTGTGAGTCTGCAAGAGTAACAAAGTACACACAGTGATAAATGCCTCAGTTTTTGTCATATACTTGTGCACTTTTGCATTGGATTAAACAAATGTCTTTGATTTAAATATGTCTCTGGAAAAAGCAATAGGTTAAAATAACTTATTCAGGTTATTTTATTGTGTGTGCATTATGATTTAAACACACACATTATTACGATTAAGGTAAATAGAAAGAAGTCTCCTGACCTGTAAATCCAGCAGCTCATGCACCAGCCTGTTTTTCTCTGCAAAGAGATACTGGCGCTTTTTCTCCTGGAGCTCATTATGCAGCACCTCTTCCTCCTCCATCTCCTGTAATATCCTCATCTCTGCCTCAGCCTTGACTTTTATGGTATTGTTCTCCATCTGAAGTCAAATATCACAGAGTTGCAGCCAGATCATTCACAGCATGGGACTCTTGACAAGGTATTTATTCCTCACAAAACACAAATCCCCAAAAACTACCTAATCTGGTTATTTTAGTACAAAAGCACAATTTCGTTGTACTATTGTACTAAGTATGAGTTATCTTATCTTATAAAGAGTTATCTTAGTTTATTATTTATTTATACATTGCCCTGTGATTTAACAGACCAGGTACACTGAAAGCAGCTTCCAGAATAACAGAAATATTTATCTGACTCTCACCTTAGCTGTGAGGTAGGCTAGAAGGAATGCTTTCATTTCAATGATCCTTTTCTCATTCTCTGGGTTTCTCTCAGGTTCTGCGGCATTTTCGATCAGCGTTTTATCTTAGAGAAATCGATGAGAAAACAGTTACAGGATCGTCCCATTTTCATCTAACGGTTAAAAACTATTTAATACAGTTTACCTTTAATTACTGAAATATCAAAATCCGGTCGAAAGCAGTGTCCATCTGAGAAAGTGGACTGCAGAATACTTTTCCCAAGCAGTGATGGTTCGGTTTCACGTGACATCATTGCTGCAAGGAAGACAACATGAATGTGATTTTTTTTTTTAAAGTTCTCATTTAGACAATGTTATTGGTTCAACCAGATGTCATGGGAAATAAGTAATTTAAAAGAACTTTAAACTAACTGACACACTAATTTGATTTTAAATCACAAGATCAATGTGAAGTACACTTATCTGTGACAAACAACTATGTGCATACACATTCAGAATTATCACAATAGAAACTACTTACATGCTGCAAGAGCCTGAGGAGTCACTGAGCATCTTGGTGGAGTTCCCACCTTTGGCCTGACAGCACTTGGTTTAGGTGAAGAAGGTCTCGGTGGCACAGCAACAGACTCATTATTTAGTGAGTTGCTCTGTTAATGGTTACAGAGGTATAATAAAATACAAATTTGTGATAGCAACATTCAGAAAGAAATTAAGACACCTTCTGCAAGCACACAGAGGGGACATAAGAAAAATGCAACAAATCACCAAAATTAATGTTACAAAACAACACTTAATGTAGTTGGATTGCCACTAGTGAAACACATATGTGACACAAAAACAGAAACAAATCACCTTTGAAAGAGATGTCTTTTCCGCAGACTGCATATATCGAGACTTGACAATAGTCCCACTTGCTAAATGTTGATAAAGACACTTTAAGGTGTTAATAACATAAGAAAACTAGAAAAACTGATGAAGCATTATACCTAATTAAACACTAGTTTAACAATATCAATACGATCCAAAAGAAGTCAAATAAGATGCAAACTGTGATACTAAATATAGAGCTTAGTGATTGCCAAAAACAGTCTTTAATTATATTTTTCCAAAAATATCATTAGGAAAATTCTGATTGTATGCATATATGGAATGCGCTTGGTTTTCAGCTGGAGCATAAGCTAATATTTGTACAGTAACAAGTAAATAGATAGGATTAAAAATGGGTCTGAAAAGTGTCAGCGCCAAAAAAAAACAAAAAAACATTACACATAAATTTGGGAACTGAACACAAATACTTACGTTTAACACTTTTCTTCCCAGTACCACTGTTGGTGCCCTTATTAGCATTGCTCCCACTTTTCGAGCTGAAAAGAATCAGAAAAGTAGCTGTCAAATTCAATAATAAAACCGACTGCGTTACGAGAGAAAATGTTATTTTTATTCATTACAGAAAGAACAACCCCGAAGCTAATCTTCAGTGTTAGCTTAGCTAAATTATCATTTAGTTATTTCTAGTTGTTACGGTTCACAGGACACGCAGACGTATTTAGTTGTATATCTCATTTATTAGCCATATGTCTTGTCCAGCAGAGTGAAAAGGTGAGTTTACAGTTAAACAAAAGATTATTGCGTGTTAACAAACTAAAACAGACTTCACAAGATTTTCTCTATAACAAAAGCAACTAAAACAAGAAGAATATGCAGCAAAGTCTCGCAATAGAAGACGGTTGATTTAAATAAAGACAATTAAAAACAGCACAAAAAACTACCTTTTCGACTCAGTGGAAGTATTTTTAAAACTACTAGGCGCTATTGTTGCTCTTCTCGACGCCATGATGTTTTGAAGCAAACCGCCTGTGCGCCGACTTTGGAAACCGTCACAAACAAGAAGAAACAATTGTTCCGCTCTTCTTCTTTTTCGTATGTTTATGGCGCTTTGCAATGCAAGGTTGAACGTGTATGCTGACATCTACTGTAGTGGAGTGTGTATACTCATTATATAATTATATTTTTATTTGCACTCTCTTCTTTGCACTGATCTGGCCTAATAGTGATTAGGCCTTATTGTCAAAACTGTCAGAGGGGTGCTTTATGCAGGGTAGTTGCATTACATTGTACATGTTTCCATATTATTGTGTCCACATTTTGTAGGAACATAAGTAAAAAATAAATGCTAGAGAAGGATGCAGGGGATAACTTCAGGGGATATGAAACCTACAGTTGTTCTATTAACCACTAGATGGGTGTAATGGCATGCATTCACTGTCAGTGCAAACAGAATCTTTTAAAGTTAAAATACACCATGCATGTGCATTTGTTTATGTTGTGTGTGTGTGTGTGTATCTGCTTAGAGAGTTCTCTTACATGCAGGTTACTGCTTAGTTGTGTGCATAAGTATTAAAGAACATAATGGGTGCTGATCCCACATGGCTGAGACAGTCTCAGACAACAGGAAGGACAATAGGATGAAAGCGGGCGTGGGACAAGGTGGTAAACATAGGTCAGCAACTTCTGTCCTAAGTCACTTCCACAGAGGTAGATGGATGAACTGGTGGGGGTAGAGAGTGAAAATACTGACTTGTAAGTGGACATTAAAAAGCTTAAAATGTAGAAAATGCTGCAGTGAGTTTAATATTTGCATGTGGAAATTTAATTTCCCATAAATATATGTTAAATAGATTTTTTTAAAACATTACTCAAATTACATTTTACAAAGTGGGTATGCTGGACAACTTCCAGGTATTGAAGTTTTATTCTGACCTTTCTGCTTTAATTGAATTTTTTTCATAAAGGTTGAACATTTACTCTTGGCACTAAAACAAATCTCTCACAAATACATGTCTGTATTTGTGTGTCTGTGTGTGTGTGTGTGTGTGTGATAAGCATGTGGTGTGTGTTCTACTTTATCAGTGTGGGTAAAGGCCGGGTCTTATCATTGCTCTCTCCTCACTCTTTCTCTGACTCTCTTAATGTAATAAAGCCTTGAAGCAGGGTGCTGCATGTCCACATGCTGGCTGTCCATCTCTCAGCACCAAGCAATGCCAGGATCAGCAGCTACATTGCGAGGGAAACAAGTACTGTTGATGAAGTTGATATGAGCAGCATGGACTCTTGGACTCAGTTATTTTTTTTTATTATAAATGTGTATTAGTAAGGTGGTTTCCTTTTACTTTTCTCTAGAGTAAAGCACAAGAACCAGCCCAACACTGGGGAGCTAAAGTTAAAGAGTGAGAAGTGCACGTTGAAAGACAGAGGGATAAAGAGCCATGGACTAGCTGAATGAAAGTCCTTGTCTTTTTTTTGAGCCCACCTCTCTCTACTCTCTCCCTGGTCCGAAACTCTGACGTCTAATGAAGGATTTGTCTATGTCACTGCGACGTCACTGATACTCTGCCACCTGAAGAGTAATAAAAGTACTTCAGTATGAAAGCACTTCAAATTATGATCAGAATGAAGTGAAAGAAAAAAAAATGTTTTTGGCTCTCTGTACACATGTATGTACACATGACTGCGCACACATACAGCCCAGCCATTTAGCCCACACACCAATTCCTCTTCCTTTTGCGGTAAGCTGTTACTCATCACAACCAGTCTGCAGTCTGGTCCACATAGCCTTCAAGGAATGCATCAAATACACAGTGCTTTACACTGTTAAGCCAACAAGCAGTTTTTGCAGCATTTACTGTAGTTGGGTATCTAGGTTTAAGTCTGATTATCATGCTTTTGTTTGTGCACATAGATATTTATTTATTCAGCTTTCACTAATTTAAGTACCAAATGATATTACTTAGTCTTTTAGCATATTTGTTATGATCTAATGTCATTCCTTCGCATACAGACTGCAGCAGCTCTTACACATTGGTCACCTAAGCTCTTCAGAACAGGCGGGTCTATAATTTCCACTATTTGGTCTTGTCTTGGAGGCTTACTATAGAGAGCAGCTTCCAGAAGTAATGTAAGCCATTAAGCTGCTCTGTGTTTGCTCACCATGGTAAGCAGCGGAGTATTAGGAAAGTGCTCATTTCTAACCTTTGTAGTCACCAGTCACTTTGGGTGCTTTGGTTATAAGGTTATAACCAATTAGTGAGTATTAGAAGAAATATATTTTTAATTCTTTGGACAGAACCAAGTGTGTTTGCCTTAGTCAATGTGCTAAACACAAGCGGTCACTTTGTTGTAGTGATATATTTAATGAACATGTGTGTGATATCATTCTACTCGCTTACCTTTCTGCAATAAGGTAAAAATACATATTCACTAAAATGCTGGACCACTCATTTTGATGTTGTATAATACAAATTTTGTTGACCATCAGTTCATATGACAGAAATAAAAGGCAGCTATAAAAGTGTGGTATTTTTCTTTTTTCCTTCAATAACCTAGTTTTGTAATAATGATGAGCTTCATCGGTACAGAGAACTGAAAGTGGATGAGAAACACACTGCACCAGAAGACCTGAAGCTTAATTTTCTGCTTCATCCATGTGTTGCTTGCATCTTAATTGTTTAATTACCGTACTTATCTTCTCAAGATGCGACCTCATCTTGGCGTTCAGTCTTGTGCATGAATCTTGCAGCATTCCTGGCTGGAGGCTGTGGGATTTCCTGTAGGTGTCGTGGGGGCAGTTGGATGTTTATCCAAGCAAAAACTTTTAAACTTTTATTAAACCATCACATGTCTTTAATTATGCCATTACATGTACAATGTTTGTTCCTCAATAAATGAAGAGAAGAAACAGTATTTGGTGTTCCATGCAGAGTCTGTTTCTCGATTGTTATATCATTAAACTGAGGCAAAAAATGACACTGAAATGATATTAGATACTTGTATGTGTTGCTTAAGCATATATGGCACTGTATATACTGTAACTGTAAAAAAAACAATACACCAGTGATAAATTCTGTATGTGAGAGTATGTGCTATATGTGTCCATGTGCTTTTATGTGAATTTTAGCAAATGAGAGATAATTACCATATAAGCAAGCATAACGTGTGTGTGTGTGTGTGTG
>JAUBNQ010000020.1:10589513-10605456 GCA_032353495.1 Ctenopoma kingsleyae | reverse complement strand
TGTGCTTTTATGTGAATTTTAGCAAATGAGAGATAATTACCATATAAGCAAGCATAACGTGTGTGTGTGTGTGTGTGTGTGTGTGTGTGTGTGTGTGTGTGTGTGTGTGTGAGAACCATGTGCAGTGCTTTAGCAGGGCAGTGTAGCGTGCAGTGCAGGAGTGAGCAGAGGCGGCCCAGGCCAGCACAGTCCCAGCACCCTGGTAATCCCTGCGTTTTCAGGAGCCCTGGCCCGTACTTGATGAGCTTGAGCAAGAAAAAGGTTGTGCTCTCTCGTGTATTTCTCTCTCTCTGTCTCGCTCTCTTTCGCTTTCTGTCTCTCACTCTTTTATTCCACCTCTTTTTCTCATGCCCCCCTCCTCCCTTTCCCCTGGAGCCACTTTGCGAATGAATGAATTCCAAGTGTTTACTCAGCAGCTTCATCTGTCCCTCTATATTTCTCAGGATTTCATCAAAAAGAGGAAGAGAACCTGTGGACCAACTAATTTCAAAAACAAACTACTCTGTACATTTGACAGAAAAATAGAGAATATGTTAGATAATGCACTACACACTTGTATCGTATTCAAGCTATTCTGCATTTTTGGGAGAATAATTTAGGGTCATGCTTTCAGGGACGCAAACGCATACAATTTTTTGAGGCGTGTGGGGGGATGGAATAATGAAAGGCATCTGTATTAATTCAGTTAAACACATTTATAATGTAGTAACATCTTATAAAATCTAGATATTTATTTACAGTATCATCTGACAGCAAGCCTGTGCTGACTGCATAGCAGAAATATGAAGGATACTATCCAAAAAGCTAAATATCCCTTTTCTGATATGAAGCAAAATCCCAAACTTATGCAAAACAAAACAGAAGCACTTTCTGAAGGACAGGATGCCACTCTAGTTCTTAGCTAACAAAATGACCTCTATATCACCTGTAAATGTCAAGTCGTTTTTCTACAAAATTCTTTAAGACATAATTTAATACTTTGTCACTATATAAATACTCACAGCTGATCACTATCATCAATAAATTGTTTAATACAACCAAAGCTGGTACCCGCTGCTATCCCCTGTAACATGGTTCTGTCCCACCAAACAAATTCAGGCTAATTTATTCTTGGCACACATTTAAAGGTGATATTTCAGAATCTTTTTTATGCTTGGCTAACACAATTGTGATGCAGCCCACAAATAGAAAACAGCAACCACTGGTTCCAAGGCATCAAATAAAACCTTATTGTTTGAACCTGTACATTACAGTGAGATGTAACTGCAACACCCTCAAAATACAATTCTTATAGTGAGTATGAACTTGAACCAGGCTTCAGCTTCAGATTACTTCACTTTTTGTCAATAACTCACGTTAAGACAAAAGAGTTATATACATATATACAGTATATAAAAAGTCAGCTATAGCACATAATGTTTGGTTTGTATACAGTCACAATGGATCTTTGTAAGATAATTTTTTTCTCCTACAATTACAGTGAAATAAATTAACATTAGCATTTTGCAGGGGGAGAACAAAAGCAGGATGGCATTTGAATTGCCTTTTCATTTTAACATATAGATCCTGATATAGTTTCCAATGTTCCAGGCCAGTTGTGTGAATGTGTAAAGAGCCATAGTGCTAAAAGTCATATAAATGTAAACTGACTACAGGACAAGTGTACAGGGAGTGTGGAGGTTCAGGGAGGTGTAGAGAGGCTCTGGTGGCATGGTCTGGGGGGTGGGGGGATTAGCAAGAGGCCGCAGGCCCTGAGGCAAAAGGCCTGTTTCCTGGCCTGAGCCCCTGTTTGTCCTGCCTGACCTGGCAGCTCTGGGGGCAGATCCTGCTTGGATACAGCCCCACTCCCACGCCTGTCTGAAGCTGTTAGCCACTGGCTGTGAGTAGCTAACTGGGCTTAGTGTTGTCTGAGCGGTGGCTGCGTCAGGAGGGGTCCAGTCATCTGTGAAAGGGTGGGGGGCAGAATGTGGGTGACAGGGAAACAGGCATCTAGTAGAACAGGAGGTGAATATGACTAATCACTGTGGTTTAATTATTTCAACCATATATTTTTTTCATATCAGGACAGCTTCTGTTTACCTCATTAACCAGACCCAGGTCCCCCACTGACACAACATCTTTTCCCATGATGCATCACCGTAGTACAGGTACACTCATAGGATAGGTTCATTCCATGTACATTGTAAATCTTAATATTTGTCTCTGTCCATATTTATGACTGTGTTTTTTTATGTTTGTATAACTAGTTGTGTAATGTAGTTTATCAGAAACATCCATAAACACAAGGCACAGTACAAATAGGGAAAACAAATATGAAAAAGTCGAAACGAAGTTTTAAACAAGAGGTTTGCTATATACTGTATATTGTCCAACAAAACTTAATTTGATACGCTGTATACTGTATATATTGCTGTATTGACAATAAACCTCTCTTGAATCTTGTATCTTTTACATTCTTCTACATTTGGTGTTTTGATAATCGTGATGGCAAACACTGTCTAATAATCTGGTCTCACATTAGTAAATTTACAGTCCCTGTGAAAGCAATGATCATTATGACTATATCAGGCTGTGTTGATGGACTCATTCCACATGTCATTCACAACAGTGCACAACACCTCTCCTCAATTTGTTCAAAGTGATGGCAGCTGGTCACATGCCCGTGTGTCTTACCCTTTGTAATTTACTTCCACCCTTTGTCTAAATAATCAGTTAGAAGCACTATCACATGCATGTGTTTGAAGGGTGTTGTCTGCATAGCAATTCTTTGCACAACTGTGTTTTCACTTCAAAATCCATAAGATAACACATCTTCTCTCTGGCCAGGAGGTTGTTTGATTATCACTCTCCAAAAATGAAAATGAAATGGAAGGGATATTTACTTTTCTCCCCAAAAAGCTTTGATAGCTCAATAGCTTGTTTTCAGTGGCTTGTTATTATTTTTCAATTGGTGGATTGGCTGTTAGGGTTTGGAGTAACACAGATCAGCTCTGCGAGTGTTGTTTCTGCGCTGGATATACACTCAGCTGTCAGTGAAAGCCCAGAGAGAACAGCAACAGACACACAAAGATGGTCATCAGTAAATGTCTCCACTACATTTAATGGCATTTAACACATCAATAACTTTGTCTTTTGGGTAATAATTATGTTCTGTAGGCTGCATGTTCTCGTGGACATTAAACTGAGAAATGACCAAAAGTATTTTTATGTACAAACTCTAAAATCCTTTTCTGAAAATGGACAGGACAACAGTAATCATCAGCTTCAACAGAAAATACCCCAAACTCCTATGGGTCAGAGGATTATTCAAACTTTTTGGGGGGGTTTTGTCCTCCTGCCTCCATCGTCACTGTTGGGTCAGTGGCGTCATTCTTGCCCTGCCTTATAAAACTGTCAACGCCTTTCTCTCACCTGGACTGACACACACACCACCCAAACACTAGGGCAGCACTGGGGCTATTTTTGTCCAGAGCAAGGCTGCTACTGGCATAATACGCATCACTTTCTTTCACGGACAATTTCCCCAGCTGATCATTTCGACAAAAAGAAGATCGTTGTATTATTTCTTTTATGAATCTGGCAAATTATTCTTACTTTTCTGGCATGTGCAACATGACCGCGGAGACGCAGCACTCGCCTGTCGAGGCAAGTCCTGTTGTCATGTCTCCAAATGTGAGCTTGGACTCGCCGCTGCCTCCGCCACCTCTGATGCTGCAGGCCCGGTCAAAGGACAATATTTTGATCAAGTCTGAGCCCAGAGGAAACAGTCCCAACACGGAGGATGGAGCCACTCTGGGCCAGACTGAGGAGCACCTGCCGACCGGGAGCAGGCGGAGGAAAAGGCCCGTTCAGAGGGGGAAACCTCCCTACAGCTACATCGCACTCATCGCCATGGCCATCGCCAACTCCCCAGAGAGGAAGCTCACCCTGGGGGGCATTTATAAGTTCATCATGGAGCGTTTTCCTTTCTACAGGGAGAACTCAAAGAAGTGGCAAAACTCCATCCGCCACAACCTCACCCTCAACGACTGTTTTGTGAAGATCCCCCGGGAGCCTGGCAGACCAGGTAAAGGCAACTACTGGACTTTAGACCCCGCAGCTGAGGACATGTTTGACAACGGGAGCTTTTTGAGAAGAAGGAAGAGGTTCAAGCGCACAGATGTGAGCACCTACCCTGGGTACATGCAGAGCTCCAGTGCCTTCACCCCAACTCCAATGGGCAGGCCATCTTACCCTAATACCCTGTACGCCGGAATAGGGTCTGGTTATGGCTCTCAGCTGACAGCCACATCCCCACATCCGGCCATGCTGCATCACTACCAGACCTCTGCTGGGGTCGGCCAAGGACAGCCGCGTATGTTCAGCATCGACAACATCATCAGCCAGCAGACGGTGGTGCAGAGCGGCCCGGGGGGAGAGCTCAACTCCCAAGCGCTCGGGCTGGGTGGAGGTGACCTGGGTACCATGACCTCGAGCTGTTCGGTCACCGGCACCGACCCGTCTGCGTGCTTCCAGACCCAGACTGTCAACCCCTCAGCGAACATGCTGAACAGAAACAGCGGGAACATCACATCAAACGTGGTAGCCGGGTACCCGTACTCCTCTTCGGCTTCTCCCCCAAACCTGCCCACAATGACGCAGCCTGGTTTCTCCCCGGGGAACTCTCAAGTTTATTGCTCGGGCAACAGGCTCTCCCTCCCGGCCCTGCGCCCGGGCTCCTGTGCCGAGCACACGGAGCAGCTGCTGGGCCTTTCCAGCTCTATGAACTCCTACAACAACACCTACATGAGACAAGGCAACTTTGCTTCAGGATTAGAGCGGTATATGTGAGACATTCTTTGCTAAAATTTTCCTAATTCACTACAGATAATAGCCTATTAATAGCCCCATATTAAAGAAACAGACCCTCAGTAAGTCTATATGAGATGAAACACAATTTATCATAATATCCCATCAGACTATTATGTCCCAATTGCCTTAAAAGGCTTATTATTTTGTCATAATAGTCAATAAACGACATAAATTCCCGTAAGACTTGTAGGCTGTTAATTTGACACACAGTGACCGAGCCTCCTGATAAAACATTCCTATTTCAAAGCCATTTAATCCGTTTGACACATTCCATGACTGTATCTCATTGTAATGTATTTTATTGTAACACACTTCGTTCATGTTTGTTATACTATTCAAGTCAGCTATTTCCTCATGTAAATCGTTTGTGGATGTAAACAACTTTATTAAAAGAAGCGAGATTTTATTGCTGAGGACAGATCCTCTGAAATAAATCCATTTTATAAATAAACGTGGTCTTTACTCATGACAAATTAACTGTTTGTTTAAAGGGATTCCCCGTTACCGAGAACAGTGATGTTCTCCCCGGTTTATGCCACGGTTCAGTCCAAATTTAGCAAAGTTATAATGTGTGAACTGAAAATAAAATATTCATAACCCAATCATTTTAGACTACAATGTTTAAGTATTGTATTAAATATCATAGAATATAATATATATCAGTCTGCTGCAATATTATCATGTCACACTAACACAAGGTAAACATCTACGTTAGAAATGTAAGCCCATTCCCCTCATCCCCTCCCCCTCATCAATAAAGCAGTGTATAAATGAAATGTAAATTGCACAATGTTAGTTAGAAAAATCATACAAACAGTAAATAAAGCATCATCATGCTGCTGTAACTGGATTTCAAACCTGCAGGACACGAATGTTGTGGAGTCTTAACATTAGAAATAATATTTATTACAGTTTAATTAGTTAGACTCGTTTGTTTTCAAAATGCCAATGTTGAATCATTTAACTTTTCTTTTATAAGGCTCATTCAATAAAAATACGTTATTTTTACTTGTGAAATTGATTTTATCTCTTTTATGCTCTTAGAAATACATTCTAATTGAATTACGTAAATGCACTTGTAACCTTGCCAATGCTAATCCACCATTTCTTTCAGCAAATAACAAATATACTCATTAATTATTTGTTATTAGCAATCAAGTTGTTGATTGCTAATAGTCACTCTTCAGAGTTTTGACTTTCTGTGTTTGCATTTCTTGAAAATCAAATTAGCCTGTCAATGAATATAGTTAATAAATATACCTTAATTAGAGCAAACATAATAAATAAAATGTATGTAATTTTATATTAAAAATATATATATATATAATATAAAAAAAAAATATATACATAATATATTTTAAAATGATGATCATTTAATAAGGGAAAAAAGCTGTCTGCACCTGTCTGAAAAAGTGATTGTCCCCTAAGCCTAAAAACTATTTGTGCTCTGCTTGGGGGTAATGACATTGTCAAGTGTTAGCAAAAACTGGCAATGATATGGCAGTGGAGGAATTTTGCTCCACTCTTTGGCAGCAGAGTTTTAATTCAATTTTAGGTCAGGCCACAGCATCTCAATTGGATTTTAGTCCTTACTTTAACTAACCCACAATAAAACCAAAATTTTGTTTTTTGAGCCATTCAGAGGTGAACTTGATGGTGTGTTTCAGATCATTGTCCTGCTGCTTAAGTGTGCTTAAGCATGAGGTCACAAACTGATGGTTTGGGATGATTCTCCTTCAGGATTTTCTTATAGAGATCCATGATCCACGTCATCCAGGCCCTGAAGCTGAAAGCAGCACCAGACCATCACACTACCATCACCATGTTTAACTGATGGTATGATGTTCGTGTTATGAAATGCTGGGTTAATTTAATACCTGGTGTAACTGGATGCCTGCCTTCTAAAGAGTTAAGCTTTTGTCTCACACAGAATATTTTCCCAAAGGTCTTAGAGATAATCAAAATGTTTTGAGGCAAATGTCAGATGAGCCTTTGTGTTTTTTTTGCTCAGTTTCTTTCTTATTGTTGAATCACGAACACTGACCTTAACTGAAGCAAGTGAGGCCTGTAGTTCTTGAGATGTTGTTCTGGGTTCTTTTACAACCTCCTGGATGAGTAGTTACTTTATTTTTTCACATAGGGTTCAGACAGGTTTGGACAGCTTTTTTCTCTTAATAAAAGAAATCATTTAAAAACTGCATCTTGTATTTGTTCGGATTATCTTTGTGTAATATTGAAATTTGTTGCTGATCTGAAGTTTTTAAGTGTGACAAATATGCAAGAAAACTGTATTTTTTACTTCATCTACTACACTCAAACTAATGACGGGGTCTGTGATACAATTAGTACTTCAGTAACTATTACATTATATAAACATTCCCACTTCTTTCGAATGGGAGTCAAAGATAACTGTTCTAATTACAGTGCCCATCCATTTTTGCAGTGGGGCCATCTAGTGGGTCAGTTTGACCAAACACATGATCTGACCAAGTCATAACTGTCCTGCTCCTTTGGTTCAAGGACAATAAATTGAGAAAGACCTAACAACCAGTGAGGTGGAATTTCATAATATACTTACATAACAACATTTTATATGACTTGAAAACATTATTATTATGAAGTATAAATTTCTAACAGTATTTGAAGGATGTTGATGCAGCCTTGAAGTGATGAAGGAACTGATGCAATCAATCAGTTGGAGCAGGTTTCCACCCCTAGATGGAATCAAAACCAAGATGCTTTTTTCAGAAATCGTTCTCTAATGAAAAGACAAACAGAAACTTTTCACATACACAGCTTGACCATAACAAATTTTATCTGCTAAAAATCTTACTGTTAAAAAGGTATTATCATGTCATATCATGTGGCCATTTCTGATAAGGCAAGTAAAATCTGATTTCCTCCTGAAATCCCAGACAGATGTTGTAACTTCAGCACAGTTTATTTATGGAAATATATCTTAATATGTGGAATATTCAGGAGCTCCTGAATAGTTTAATTAATTTATTATTATTTATTTGCTTCAGAAATTTTTACAGCTGGCACTTATTTTCATTTGTAGACATTTCATATCCTGTTGCAACAAAGTTACATAAAATACACTATTTTCATATTTCTTCCCAGCTCATAGTGGCATTATAACACTTTATTGACTTGACTTTTAATTTATTTCTACCTTTTCAATGTCTTTACAACCTTAGGGTTTTTATTTATCCTGTGTAAGGTTGTTATTTTGAAAGTCACAATAGTATTTTATTTTAATCACTATAATAACAGCAGAGGGCGCTTCAACACCACAAACTGCAATGATGAGGATAAGCCCCCCACCATCCCCACCCCTGCACACGGGCAGATCAGAACCTCATCAAATCAATACAAAGTTGAAGAACTTGAAATATTCTGGCTGTGTTTTGTCCGCTATTAAAATAGAATAAATAGAGAAATTAAAGACATTAAAAAAACGATCAATTAATAACTTTTCATCCCTATGCATATATCAAAACATAAATGTGCAATTACACAGCTGGCTTACTGATTAAAACAATCTTAGATTTTTTTTTAAAATAATATGTACTATATATATATATATATATAGCTGCATAGCTATCTCTATAGTTCACGTAGTCATGTTTTATTGATTTACTGTCAAATGCAATGTAATGTCCAAACAATAATTTCCCCAAGGGGATCAATAAAGTATTTATTATTATTATTATTATTATTATTATTATTATTATTATGGTCTCTAAGGTAGCCTATTCTAACAAAACATAAATCAAGTCAAGGCATACAAATTACAGTTTTTTATATCCAACAATGTTACAGTATAACATCACAATAGTTTAGTCAATTTCTTTTTCATTTCATGCTACCAAATACTTTGGGAAGTTTTTGGAAATAAAAATGAAAAATATTTAATTATATAGCATGTTTGTGAGACTGTGTGCGATCAGTCTGCAGCTATCACACGGTCTCAGTGCGTCTATTCCAGCTTTTAAAAAAAAGGTTTGTGACAGGCAGGTCAGAGAAGAGGACATAAGCTCAGTCAGTGTCTGTACAGTATTTAATGTGTTACTTGTCTTGAACTTGTTCTTCAGTGGAACCGTTGTTTCATTCAATAAGTAAATAAAAAACGTGTGGACTGACACAAAAATAAAACAACACACATATATGTGACTAGAGATGACATGACTATTCTGCTGTTACCTGTTGAGTTAGGGATTACACACAAAATATGACAGGCAATACAATACTGTTTGACCTAAGATGAATGAGGTGATGATGATTATATGCATTATAATAAGTCAGTGTTTCTGAAACTTAATGAACTGCAGCGCCTGCTCTACTGAAGCATTACTTCACGCATTGTCATGTACTTCCTTTCACTCCTGAAAAAGACGAACTGGAGAAGGTTGCAGCTGACTACACGTCAGTGTGCCCTTTTGAATAATGCAAAAAAAAAAAAAAAAAAGCTTAATTCACAGGGATAATGTTGTGACTTCTGACAAGGACAACACAAAACCCGTGAGAAGTGATCAGGGGATTAGGCTACTGGCCAAAATCTCCGAGGGGACATTCAATACAACAAAATCAGTCAATTTACTAGCAAAAGACGCAGAAAGAAAAGCTATTTATTTTCCACTTCACACTAATTTGACACATCCAAATGTTTAAACTTGGAACAAAAAATTACTATTAATTAACTTCATGAGAACATTCTAGATAACAGATCTAGTCCAGTGATTTTGATTTTTTTTAACATCCTAATATTTATTATAAATTCAACATATTATAAATGTATGATTTATATGTATACCTGAATTTAACGCATGCATTTCGTTGAAAAAAGAACGGAAATAATAATAATAATAATAATAATAATAATAATAATAATAATAATAAATTGCTTCTACGATTTATTAAGTTACTTGATACCATATAAGCCAATGAGAGATCTCATAATAAATATAATCACTATTCCCGGTTAGCGAACTTACAATTATCACACTTTACACTGCAATGTAAAAAAAAAAGACCATTTAAATGAGTCATGCGGCCTCACGTTTAAAAATAAACAAATGAAGAATAAAAAATAAAAATTTACACAATTTGGATTTAAGTGAAACAGTTTTCTCGCATTTAATTAATTGTTTTCCATATTCCTAATTAAAAACTTTTTTCTATTGATATAGACATAGCTATACTATAACCAACAACTATATTCAATAAATTAAAACTTGAAATTATTAAAAGTAATTCATATGCATTAGAACAACTGATATTATTCCTCTGTAGGGTCTGTAACATGCCGTTATTTTTTATTTATTTTGTAACAAAATATGTTTTTAATATCAAAGAAGAGATCTAAATATTACTCTACGCAGGGTAATTTCGTCCAGTTCCTGGTAACAGTGACTCAAAGACCACGTGATCAACGTGGCCCTATAAATACCTTTTGAGAGCTAAGGAGGATAGTGTAACAGTCTGGCTGGATATCTACCCAATCCCGTGCGCAAAAGATATTTTGGAGAGACACTTGAAAATCCAGAAGTGGCTTTTTAAATGACCTACAGTGCAAACTGATCACAGAGAAATTTGAAGACGTGAAAGCGAAGTGCGCATCGGTGCGAGATCGATGAGCTTTGACTGTCTTATTGAAACCAGAAGTTTTCTGCTCGAGGAGAACCTCGCACGGCCCCGCTTGACCAGCTCTGGACACGAGTCGCCGAATCCACAGGTCAAAGAGTTATTTATCTTTTCAAACAATGCTAGACATGTTTGCATTCAGTAGTTGGAAATAAAGCTGCTGCAAAAGTCTGGTGTGGTTGTAAGGGGCAGAGGAAGACTGTGTGCACGCTCTCGCTCGACAGCCTCGCCGGACCAGAGGAGGAGGAAACCTAGGAGAGAGGGGGAAGAGAAGCGCCGCGTCTAAGGATGACTTTAGGGGCGGATATGTCCGACAGCTCTGCATTGTCCGAAGATGTGGACATCGATGTGGTCGGGGGAGACATATCCGTTGGAAAGGACAGAAAATACATTCACCACGAGTTCAACTTGGACAATGACTCGGACGATAATTACTCCCAGAACGCGGTCGACAGGGTTTCCTCTCCCGGCCTCAGCAGCTCTGACTGCCCGTCAGACCAGATGGGGTCCAGCGCAGAGGCCGGGACCGTGATTGGGGAGAAACCCAGAAAAAGTGCACTTGTAAAACCACCGTACTCTTACATTGCCCTGATCACTATGGCCATCCTGCAGAGCCCCAAGAAACGTCTCACACTCAGTGAGATCTGCGAGTTCATCAGCAACAGATTTCCCTACTATCGGGAAAAATTCCCCGCTTGGCAAAACTCAATTCGCCACAATCTTTCCCTAAATGACTGCTTCGTGAAAATCCCCCGGGAGCCGGGAAACCCCGGAAAGGGCAACTATTGGACCCTCGACCCGGATTCCGCTGACATGTTCGACAACGGAAGCTTCTTGCGCAGGAGGAAGCGCTTTAAGCGGCACCAGACTAATGAAATCCTCAGGGACTCCGGTGGTTTTCTGCCTGGGTTTGGATACGGCCCATATGGATACAACTATGGACTTCAGCTGCAGAACTTTCACGCAGCCCACAGCCCGTATCACCCACACCACACAGGTGGTTCCTTCCCGTTCCCTAACGCCCCTTGCACCTTGCCCTCATCAGCCTCCATATTCCCTGCGCCACATCCCCTGCCCTCCCTTTTAGGGGCCGATTTAAGGAAGCCCTTTTATCCTCAACTAAGCCCATCTCTGCCGCCTCTCAAGACGGACTCCAGCACTTCGACTCGCCCTTCATTCTCCATTGACAATATCATCGGCGCCGCAAACTCCACCGCCTCTTCCTACAGCGCGCAGCCGGCCAGCCAGGCTCAGATCCTCGCCATGTTGACCCCAGCACTTGCCTCTGCTTCCAGTCATTTGAACCTATCACAGGACAGCATATTACAGCCTGGGCCACAGAGCCAGACTTTTTCCAGCAAAAACCCCAATATGAACACTTGTACTTTCTAAAAAAAAAAACAAAAAACAAAAAACTGTCGAAAATGCCCGTCGAAAAATATTAAAAAGCCAATTGTGGCGTCGTCCTATGTGAAGGTAGGCTGAACATTCTTGCTGAAATAAGAGTGTTTTGGCTCTCCCATTTTCGTAACAATGTAAGAGGAGAGAAATGTTTATTTATGGTTTGTAAATAGTTGTATAATATTGAGAAACAAATGGGATAGAAACAATACAGGCCTGTAATCTGGCGTGTGGCCTTGATTTGTCAGTGGGAGAAAAATGATCCGGTTATTTTAACATAAGTTGTAATTGTCACCCACGACTTCGTGGATGATATCCGATTTTTTAAAACTATAATTGAGAAGTTTATAATGATTTTTATTGTTTTTCATTTGTGCGTCGTGAGAAACTGGCACTGTTGCTGACATAGGCTGACAAGAGATGGCAAACTCAGGTTTTACTTAGAAAGCACATAGAGATAAAGGGGGGAGTCTGACACAAAAATAACCATTTCCCTCTCCACCAAAATCTCCTCTCTATGGTGAATTTGTGACAGTATCATTTTGTGTTGTCGTTGGACAAGTAGGCTGTGTGGTTGTGGTCTAAAAAGAGCGCATTACCTCTCTCAACCTTTTAATTGTTGTTCGTTCCTATCTATTTCACAATTTAATCTGTGAAACATACAGTATGTCATGTGTTGCCAATAGAGAGAAACACCTAAATGTTCATAGGTCATTTTTTGTTGTAATGACAAGAATAATAAATGTTTGTGAATTTGAAAAAGAAAATCGTTATTTTTTCATGGTTTGGAAAGTTGAGATCCAGCTCTTCAAAATAGTCTAAAAAAACAAAACAAGTAGCAGCTGCTTTTATAACCATTCTCCTTATTTACTTGTAGATGTATTGTGAAAGGTCTCCTTACCATGTGTGGTGCAGGGTTTCATTTAAAACCCTTTCATTTAAAGGGTTGCGCATGAAGACATTTTCACTCATTTGTGTAACTGTTTGCACTTTAAATCGACATCTTAATATTCATGTTGTTCCAATAACGCAGCCTGATTAATTACAACGACATTATAAGACAAAATAGTCCAGTCTCTTATTGGTCTCTTTTTGTAGGTGTGAGAAACACGCAAAATTCGGTTTAAATATTTCAAACGCGACTTGATGGATATAACAGTCATGAATATCACGCAACAGTGGGCAAGCATTCATCCTGTGTGGCTCTTGCTCGCTTGTAAAGGACCGTTTTCTAGCAAGTAACAAAAGCCCCAAATGAATGGGGACGTATAGGCCTCGGCGGTCTGTAATTGAAAGTGAACAAGGATATGCCCACGGTCTTTTGGGCTTTCGTTGCTAATTTGTAGCAGCATTTTTCATCAGGCTCCTAATCCACCATAATGCGGCTTTTTGGCCGTTTGTTGATGTTGTCAGTGTGGACCCCTGGCCCAAGGGAGTGAATGTGCGCACAGCAAGCGGTCCCCTGTGAGACCAGCCACACACATTTAGACCCTGAAAAGCAATCTTCTCAAAAGGCCCTCGGTTTGCTCCGCTTTCATGTCATCTGTGTTGTCTCGGGATACATATAAAAGAAGCAGTGGGACTCGTCCGGCTACAGAAAACAGAACTATTGGTCTTTTTCAGAGTTGTTGGAGCACATGTTTCCAGACAGAAGGGGGTGTAAAGACTCTTTTATTTACCAGATCTGTGTGCAAATGGTTAAATTAGTTTGTGGGTGTTTTGACAGACGATTATTAAGGATGAAGGGTGGGAGGGCTGACTCCTCTGTTTTCCCTCAGCACACAGCTCACTGAAAGTCTTTGAAACGAAAACCAACACGACTACTTTCTTTATCCACACCCAGCCTTTCTTTTTTTTTTCTTTCACGCTCCTTGTTAGTGAAAATTGGGCAATTGATAAATATCGCAGCACTTAGAAAATCATTTCTATTAGAGCCTCTCCCGCATCCGTTGCGTTAATTGATATCAGTAAATGAGGCGGAAAAAAACATGCGGCAGTGCGGGGCTATTTCTCTACACACCCACACGGATAAAGAGTTATTAGGCACCGCATCAGTCCATTAAAATCCACATGAAGCTTTTGAATAGGTGGTTAAAACATTTAAGTAACGGCAGGAACAAAAACTAAGCCAATAAAAATAATGAGACACAAAGCCTAATGCACACACACGCATGTGCAATGATGAGGTTCAGCCGGAGGCACCGGCTTTGGAAACTGGACAGTTTGAGACTGCGCCCATCTGCATGCACACCAGCACTGTTCACCTCTGCTGTAAGATTAGATGTCTGTCATCAGAATACACTTGGGAGTTATCTTTCTCTTCCTCAAACTAGCACAGACATCGAACTGAACTTCGGAGAGGAATCAAAAAAATCTTTTATTGTCCTAATGGGATCATCGCCGCTTATTATATAACACGTTTCTGTGCGGATTGTCGCTTCCAGACCACCCACAGCCTCAGCACCAGTGTGTGACTTTATTTAGGCACCACGACGACATTCATCATTTTTCGTGACGTTTTCTCAAACGAAATAAGGACTGAGTGATATGTGAAGTGACAGCCAAATGACTAAACAGTCACCAAATACACATTTCAAAATTCTTTTTCTAACCGCTTTCATATGCCGTTTGGGCGTAAGCTGCCTTATTTAGCCCCATTATAATTTATTTATAGATAATGTCTGCGTAAATTTAATTCATCTCTTTATCTCTTCTTTTAACATATTATTATTATTATAATCATTATTATTATCATTAGACACCCTCTCGTTAAACAGCGCAGGGCAGCAGGGGATTAAATGAAATCGTTTTGCTTAAATCTTTCACTCCCTTGCCAATAATCTTAGGTGCCTGATCGATGCATCTTTCACCGATTCGTCTTGAAGGACACGAGGACAGAGGCTGTGCTGACACCACAAGGTGTGTGTGTGATGGGGGAACAGAGATGTCAGGGTCTTCAAGGTCACGCTCTTCAATTGGTACAGTCAGATGCCATTTTGCACTAACTTTGTATCCTACAAAAATATAATATAATAATATAATATAATGTAATATAATGTAATATAATATAATAAACAGGCATATTGGCCTGTACGCTATATTAAGTGACAGTTAAAAGCTGCAGCATAAAGGACAATAAACATGGATGCAGACCTATTTAAGTTCTTTGGCGTTTCTCCCCCTCAAATGAACCATATGCAATTCAATTAATTAATTATTTCTTCCTTTTAATGGACTGATTCATCATGTAAACTACGGACAAGTGCTACGACATCCATAAGGCCGATGTAAATAATATGATGAATATTTATTACGAGAGCCATTTTTTTCGCTTTTGAGGTTCCACTACTTTGATCTGAATATTAACACAAACTTTAAAAGGACAAAAGACCAGATTAAAGAGACCAAACAGCAGAGTCCTGTTTGTTTGGATCTCGTCCCACGTTTGACTGCATCAAACTACTGGACAATTGGGATAAACTCTGCAGTGTGCTACTAATGAGAACCCCCTCCCCCCTTGTTGGGGACATGATGGGTACCCTTGCCCTGTCACCCACCGACTTTTAGAAGCTATACGCAACACTTAAAGACACAGGCTACACTTCTTTCACTCGACCCTTCTCTTTCTGTGTGTGTGCACGGCGGAGATTATTCTCGCCCCCACAGAGGAATGTTGGCCCGGTCCGCGGCTCGCCTCTCCTCTGGGCCGGAGAGCCGCGGATCTAGCTGCACCGCCGCTATCAATCACAGCCTCCCCTCGCTGCTCCCTGTCTCCCTCCAACCTCCGTGTTTTTGCAACAGGCAGAGGAATCCTCCGCTTAATTAATTTAGAATGTGTAAATAAAGAGAGGACAGTGAACTCCCCATCATCTCTGGAAACACAATATTAACTTTGGAAGATCTTTGCCCGGCCAACTCTGACACACTAAACGAACACCTGCTGCAGAAAAAAAAAGACGAGGGCGCGCGCGCACACGCACACACACACACACACACACACACACACACACACACACACACACACACACACACACACACACACACA
>JAUBNQ010000020.1:10571457-10589413 GCA_032353495.1 Ctenopoma kingsleyae | reverse complement strand
CACACACACACACACACACACACACACACACACACACACACACACACACACACACACACACACACACACACGCTGTAACTGCAGATATTAGCCGGACCGCCAGGATATGATAGCAGGTGATGCTGCACCCACGTTGTCACGTCTGTTTTAGAAGAGTGAGGGTCTGTGTTTAATGTAAAGTCTGGCTGGTGTTAGTTCGCTGGTTGTTTTTTTTCTGCCCCTCAAACCTTTCAGACTCACGAATTACTGCTTAGAGACAATTTGGCTTTGGCCATTCGTAATATGAAAATACCTGTCCTTTCATTCACAAATCTCAGTGTGGTTGTAGCTGCACCTTGTTCACATACAATGAAAGCATGCAGACACCCACGTGATTACAGCCCAGTCAGATCAGCTACATAAGACAACAAGTTCTATCCACATAACACACACATTAAACGAGCACCACACCGCAGTAACAGCTATAACACACAGGTCATGTCTTGATCCATTGACCGAGTCGACTGCAGCTAATTAACGTTTTCAGACAGAACTGTGGAGGCTGCAGCGCGCACATTTAAAAGTGCAGCATGACGCACAAAACTGTGACTACAGCGTAATGGTAAACAATTATGGATCTAGAAACACGTACAAAGAAAATCAATTTTGTTTTTCGTGCAGAGACAATCTCATTTGTCTGTCAGGTCAGGTGTATGTTATATTGAAAGTCATGACGTCCACACTTAAACTACATTACGCCTGGTGGGAGCTTATGAGGTGTCATTTCAAACAGAGATTCCGGCTCCCAATATTTCCAGTCTTGGTGTGAGGTAAAACAACTGAAACCATGTAATCCTAAAACACTGATTTATTAGGCCTATTCAATAAAATCAAAATATCTTTTTCAGTTAGAGGACGCCCCCCAGTTGTCCTCGGAGCTCACCTTAAAGGCACCATGTCTCCTCGGTTTGGCTCTAGCAGAGGCACTAAAAGAAAGACGAGTGTGCAGCACTTTCCTCTGTTGCTTTGATAGAGAGGCGCAGCTGCTGTTGGTCGCTCTCCCTTGTGTCATGCGGGACCTTTTACTGGTTTCTTCCATTTAACCTTTGATGCCAGCGCACTAGACTCACAGCCAGGATCCAGCGCGATTAATGGCAGCGATGCGACACATTTATTATAGGCTCCCCATTATTTCCAGAACTATTGACATGATTTAAAGGTTTTTCCCTTCTCAAGCTTTTATATGCTCTAAGCAAAAATGTGTCAACATGCCGTTATTGAATTAGATTAAATTAGTGACTGAGTCACTGAGCTGATAGAAGTCGATGCTAATTTGAACTCAGTGTCCTCAATAAACCTTCATACCGGACATAAGATGCTATTAGCTTTTGTGTCATGTGTGACAACTCATAGTAAAATATAAAAAAACACCGAAATCTATAGGCTTTCATGTACTTTTAAAGGTTAATTAAAATCGTAGGGCAAATATTAAATTTTAATTCTACTTCACAGCAGTACAGTTGCTGCACATGCATATTCATATAGTGCAATCACACACAAGGATTTGAGTTTGTCTGCTCTACCACAGGCATCCATCTAATGGTTTTTAGAGTGTAATGATGATACCTCGACGGTGGAGTTAAAGTGAAATTAAACAAAAGTCAGCTCTGGGTGTGAAGAAATACCACGAAAACTGCAGCCTCCCGTGTCCCCTTAAAAAAAGGTGAAAATGAAACTTTGTTTAAGTTGACATTTAATATTTTTCAGCGTGAAACCCTCGCGATAAAATTGAAGTTTACTATCCAGAGTGAAATGCGATCACGCTGAGGTCGTAGGGCCAAACTTTTTAAGACTAATGTTTATTTAGAGAAGTGAGCGCTGTCTATGGGACTCCCCGTTCTCCCAGAATGCTGCACTAATGTCTTTACCAGGTCTGTGCAGACCACCAGCAAGACTGCAAGCAGCTCTCTGCAGCCTGTTGTGGCATTTTTAAACATTCAGTAGATGTGTTCCACTAATCCAACTTTACAACCAGGCAGAATATTAAGTGGAACAAAGCTGATCATCACTCCGAGTTGCCTTTTAAATAAAACAACTAATACAATGTTAATCCAGCGTAAAATATAAGACCAAGGTCACTCAATATTTTAGTCACTTACAGAAAAATGATTTTCTGATAAAATATTCTGCAAACATAGATTTATGCGTGATATCCCGAGATGCAACCCTTGGTTCACTACTGTTAAAACAATACTGTGTGTTCAATATTGAGTCTTAAGCTGTTTCTAATTTTAGTTTAAACAAAATCGTTTGAGGCCAATCTTCTAAATATATATCCAATCATGTGCCAAAATATTGACACAATATTCAAATTAGTCCTTGTTAAATTTACCCCAAACTCGAAGCTGCATTGGAAAAAGTGGTTTTATTTTATACGTACATACAAACAATTTGATCGTGATGTGCCAGAACTGACATAATTGCAGCGCATTTTCGCAGAGCAGTAGCGTGTTTTCATATGGTTTGTAAAATTGAATTAGATACGGTGGGGAATCTGACCTCTCACTAGACCTGCATATTTTTCACCCCTCAGGTTTTAGTGTGTCCTGGGTGTTTTTGTTTTCACAGCTGGAACTGCCATTAGACATTGTGTCCGTCCCGTCCATTTCTATTTACCATCTCTCCTCTGTAGCTCCCCAACACCTCACTTTCTCTGGGCAGCTCACATGCTGCCACCAACGTTGATCTGAGACTGGACAAGACCCCGGGCATGCGCGCTGTGCTCACAGTATACCCAGAGGAAAGCACATGTATACACAGGAAATCACATGTTGGCAAAGGACCTTCTGTCAAGTGACAGCTGCTAATCACAGGGGCCACGTTGTTTCTTTATGGACATTTTCTGAAAGATTTGTGAGGAGTGTTATAATTTATTTTCCATGCAGAATGAGCGAATGTGATCCCATCACACCATTACCTCAGTTTTATATATTTGTGTGGTTCTAATTCTGTATGTTAGGATAAAAATAACTTGGTTTATGAGTTGTCAAAATAGAGTTCATAAGCCATTATACAATGTTCACTGGTAATTTCTGACATTGTGTAATAATGGTTCTTTTGCACAAACCGATAGTGACAGAGTATAAAGACACCCAGTTTTCAAAGATGGACAAGTTTTTCAGTGCAAGTTATCAACTGAAAGTGCCTGTGCAATTGCACACAATATAGGCCCATATGATTCTTCAGCACACAAGAGCCCTAAGGAGCCACAACAGCAGTTACAGAGTCGGCAGCGCCAGTGGAGCAGCCACTTCAGTGGAGTGACAGGGCATACAGGAAGAGTCATGACACAAAGAGAGATGGATTAAAATGAGAAAAGATTAAGAACAAGTTACATAAATTTAAATGTTTTTTGTACATCCCTGTAGTTACAACAGAAGTTTATTTCTAAGGGCATATATTGTTTTCATCTGCCATGAAATACAATACAGATCATGGCCTCTCTTGCATGGAGGTGCCCAGCACACACACACACTACATAGTACATGAATGATGTATTGAAGTCAGAATTTCAGGACGTTTAAAATTTATAAATAATTTTCACTTCACGATATATTTGACTTGCTCAGGTTTTAGGTTTTAGTGAAATCATGCATACACGCAGAGACATAATATAATATGTCTTGTGAATTGCAGCCTCAAAGCTGCTCTTCAAGTACCATACACATTTACCACACACACACACACACAGAAACGGACACACACACACTGTGTAAAGCATGTGTGACCTTTCATTGTATTTTCCTTTTCTTTTTACCAACCCAGGTCAGTTCATACAAAATAATGTGGTGAAGGCAGCTGCATCACTGTGTTTTATAGTAAGACTGTGTGTTCTTAGCACAGACGATGGGAAGTTGAAATCCAATTAGCACTGATGTATCATAAATGCAGTGCATTTTTACATCTGTGAGTACATCTGTGCAAGAGCATTCACAGAAAACCTAGGTTCAAAGGCAAGCCAAATGAAAGGCCAAAGATGATAAGGCCACTCCGAGGCTCCTTATAGAGAAGAAATGTCACACATAAAGAAAGGAAAGCAGAGCAGAGAAACAACAGCCTCGATAGTGAGAGGCTGATGCAAGGGTGAAGTAGCCTGTGATTGCACTCTGAGTAGGGGTAAAGGGGCATCTGATCATGTGTGTGTCTGTGTGTATATGCATCTGGATGGGGGTAGGTTAATGTTGTTCACAACTAGTAGAGTCATTTCACAGGGCTAGAGGCGCGGCTGGATGATGGATTGGAAGCTGAAGGGGTGAGTAGATGGGTAAGTAGAGAAAGTGAGGTTAAGTGGCAGTTAGATATTGCAGATCTAAGTAGATCAAGAGTGGTGGAGCGTGCATGCGTGTGTAAGAGAGAGGGAGGGAGGAAGAGCAGAATTAGACAGACATGCTATATTTCAGAGTCCCAAGACATAATTGTAGTCTACTGTGTACTGTCAGAAATTATTACAGTGACTTTTATTCAGTATAGTAACTAAGATAAATGCAGCATAATTTAGCAAAATATTCTTGTAAAATAAGTCCTCTGAGAAACAACCCAAAAATGAAAATTATATGTTAAGTGAACATAAAATGTGGCAACATAATTTTCCTAGATTTTTTTACCAATACCATCTTTTTGAGCTGTCATTGTTTTCTAATGTGAGAATTTAACTTCAGTAACAAATCATACATTTAGATTAAAAGTTAAACTCGTGTTTAGAATGACAACTTTATGATCAGTTTATGGTTTGGCACAATAGTTAAAAACCTTCGCTAAAAATTAAAAGTTAACCAACAGTAGAAAACCTCTTGGCATGAACTGCAATGCAAAGTAGTTGGAAATGAGGGCAAATGTAGATGTCATTTAACACTACAGGAGAAGGATAAACAGCCTCAAGCATATAAGCACCGTTGTTGAAACAGTGCAATATTATGAAACTCAACATCCAAATGGGAATGTGGTCGAAAACCTGCAGTTGCAAGGAACCACTAAATACTGTACAACAATAGTATAACTAGAAGGCACAATTGTAGTTTGAGCTAAATGCTAACATTAGCATGCTGACAAAGATGACATGGGTTTTTGATACATTTTGACAGACTGATGTAGCTATACAAAACATTGGGAGTGGTAGTGGGGCCGGGTCATTAAAGTTATTAAAATTTATATTGCAACTACACATGACATGACACTCATGACAATTGATTTGACAGCTGCTGACTGATTAGAGTCTGGACCAAAGTGGCGGACAAACTGACCTAAGCATTCCTAGAGCCATGCTGTATTTTGTATATGACAGAGATCTAGACCAGCAGACACATGACTATGTTAGACAGAGAGAAGCTGTATGGATGGAAAGGCCTGGACCACACTGCCAGGCGCCAACAAGGTTTAGGGAGGAGGGAAGGCATATTATGAGCTGGCTGGCTGCAACAGCCTGTCCGGGTGGCAGGCCTTTCACGGGCCTGTCAGTGCACTGTCACAGACCATTGTGGCTGCCTGCGATTGATAAGGAGCAGCAACAGGAAGTCTAGGGACTGCTGGGAAACAGGAAGAGGAGGAGATGGGAAGAGTAAGACAAGGAGGAAGAGAACTCAAGTTGCAGCATAGAAAAGTTGGAGATGTGAAGCTATGCCGATCATCAAATCAGTATCAAACCCCTTTGTTACGTAGTGTCTGCAATTGTCTGCTGGACATCAGTGTAATCATACAATTACTGTGCTTTTCTACATAAGTTCTCTCCCAGTCAATCACATTTTGCTTCATCTGTTATCAGAAAGTTCCAGGCAAAGTGTCGTTCTAAGTCAAACTCTTGTGTGGTGGAAGAGTTGTTGCTTCTGGTCTGACCAAGAAAAATATGGACAAAAAGGTTTTTAAAAAGCCAAAAAGCAAATAATTTATATCGTTTTAGAAATATTTAGACCAACAGATGAAGTAATGTGAATTATTCATCACAAAAAGCGAATACTTCGCTGACTGTCTAAACTCTCTGACACTGATTGTATGACATATAAAACCCAGGGCTATAGTTTGAAAATCTGGGCACCATGTCAGGAGCTCATAACAAATATCTTCCAGTGCCTCTGTTCAGCTCTGGGCCTTCTAAAGTCACTCAAAATCCCTCCAGCCCCCAGCAACACTCCCAACTACACCCACCTGCTACTCTAAGACAGTTAAAACAAACAGTATTTCCAAATAAAGCCTGGTCTTAACCTCTCTTTCTGCTGAATCTGCTTTCCCTTTCTTACTCTTTTCCAACTCTCCCTTTTCTTCCATCCACTCTGCGATGTTTTCTCTTTTTTCTTTCACGGACAACCGCCAAGGGATGTAATGGCTGATGTACGAAGGGTAATGGTCCTCCTCTTCCTCCATTGCACCCCAGTTTTCCTCTCCTCTTAGTTTGCTCAAAGGTTCTCCCTCCCCTAATTCAATTCAACATGCTTTTCTTGGCTTGACTGGCTCCCGTCTTCATTCAACAATTTTTCTCTCTGCCTCCCATGCCTCTTCGCTGACTTCCAAGCTCTTGCCATTAAATCCATCTCCACTCTTTTTTTTTAAACACCTAATTTTGTCTCTTCTTCCACTCTTCAACTCCCAGCATTCTCCCCCTCTTTTCTCTCCCCTCTTTCTGTCTCTCATGTTCCCAGTTTTTTAGTGCTGCCTCTGATTTGCAACCTCTGGATGTTTCCCCATTTTGCTCTCCTTCTCTGGGCCGTCTGCCTTCTCAGTGGAGCTTAGAGGGGTCATGCCTGGGTGAGGGATATCACTTCTATCCTTTTCTCACTGACCCTTTAGCTCCTTCTGTCTTCTCTATATCACTTCCTTTCCCTTCATTTCTCTGGTTTCTCCTCTGTAGACATCCCATCCCCTTCTCTTACACTTCTTTCTCTATTTCTTTTCTTTCCTCTTCAAGTGACATAATTGATTTGCAGAATATCTCCAGTAGCACATTAAGCCAATATCCCTTTCCAGGTCTACCTTTAAAAATGTCACTTGACTTTGAGAGGCATATTTTTGGATATGTAAAATTTAATTTATGATTTTAACATCTCCCTTGTACTGCATAATGTATAGATGGAACATAATTAAAGTGTTACTACTCAAGTGTGTGACAGCGCAGATGAATGCTTGTATATGTGAAAAGGAGAAGCTGTTGATGAGTTTTGTGTACACAGATGCAGAAAGAGAAAGAATGAAAGAACCTTAAAGATGAAGATGATGAGGAGGAACGAGATAAAAGGGAAAAAGAGAAAATGAAGATAAAGAGGAAAAAATAGAGACTACCCTGTGTTCTTGTGGGGGGCAACTGAGGGGATCGTCTTCCCCCCTCCGCCCCTCCCTGGCCCCAGCCTGAAGCCTCCAGGGGTCCCTGGGTTCCTGAGGAAAAACATCTCGGCTCCCCGTCACCCCTGAACCCAATGCTGGGCTGTTTACCTTGGCCTGGCTGCCTGACAGCTTTACTGATGTTACATACAGGCACACAGGGACCCTGAGTCAGAGAGGGAGAGGGAGCAGGAGCATGGGGAGAGAGAAGAGGAGGAAAGCAAGAGAGATGAAAAATGGAGGAGTCAGGAGGATGAGTGACGAGGATAGAAGACGAGGAGAGGAAGAATGGGCATGAGATTAGGGGAAAGAGAATAGGAGGAAGGACAGTGAAAGGTGTGAGGGAAAGAGAGTGTTAGTTTACTGTGATCTTTAATCACCACAATCAGATCCATCTGAAGAGATCTCCAGGGGAGAGAGTTGTTCAGGGGGTAAAAGTGTGCACACTGAGTACACACCAAGAAGAAATATTGCCAGCAAAAAGTCTGCACTAAAAATACAGGCATTTATTTTCATCAGCTTTCTAAGCGGATCACTGTGTATATAAAGCAATGTTTTGTTTTTAGGATCATTGCTCAATGTAGTATGTGAGATTTGAAAAGCAAATGTGGAATGGAGACTCAATATTTTGACAGGAGGTAACGTTACTCATTACAGTGTGGTGCAGAAATGTATAGGCACTTTCCATACTGGTCACAGGGTAAGAATAGGGCAGGGAGGGGGCTACTGGCCCTCACTATAAAAATGTTGATGTAAGTATAACATATCTATTTTAAATAAATGAACACAAAGCTTTGCATCATGGAAATTCTCTTATTCATTCAAATAGAGCAAAGAGAATTATGAAGGCTGACTGTGAAACATGGAACCACATTTGGTAGAAATTCAGTAGAAACATCTCAGAGGGTCATTTCCTTCTCAGGGAGTTGAACAAAAAAAAACTTGCTCCTTTTGAGGCAGATTTGAATTTGCATTCATCCTTCATCTGTTTAGGACAAAACTTCCCCTTATGTCTTGGCAGTTTGTCTATTTGTAGGCGTTTGTTTGTCCATTTCTTGGTCACAATGCTGGGCTGGGCTGGGCCACAGGGGTTTCTGTGATGGGGTGGGAGGTCTGTGTTTTGCTGCTCAGAGCTCTAAGTCCTGTTTGTCTGTCCTGAGCAGCTGGACAAGCTGTAATAATACAAACAGGCCTTTGAACAAGCTGATGTGTTGTGCCGCTTCGGCTTGGGTTACATACCACACACATGCTTGCTCAGAAACACACATGTGAGGAGCAGACTGGCAACCGCATACACACAAATTCATACCTCAAAAATATGTTCACATACTCGTGTACATGTAAACATGCATGCAAGCAATGATACATGTAAATCACAGATACATGCAACAATGCACCCTTAATCCTTGATCACAGCTTAATAAGCCCACACTGATCTGTCTAACTGTGATTGATCATCTTAAACTCGGCCGTCACTCTGCCTGATGGCTTGTTTGTCTGTCTCCTCTGTTTGTTTTGTTTGTTAGTTTGTTTGTGTGGATGGACGAGTGGCTTGCTTGTTGTTTGCTTGCGGCTGATCATTTGTCACAATAAATCATTAGGGAAGAACACGCGCGCGCACACACACACACACACACACACTTGAGCAACCTGGATTGTTTCCACCTTTCTCGAGCTGATTTAGGCTTACACAAACACTTCAGACTCACTACACTGTCAAGCTCACACACTGGAAACTGCAGCTCTCTCAGAGAGAAAAAAGGGACATAGCTGCCATCCCACTCCACTACACTGATGGATGACTTCCTCGGTCGTTATGTAATGGAGTTCAGGGCTTCACCTGCCCTGACCGGGCCAGTGGCCTCTGTACACAGACCAGGATATGAGAGGACAGGGAATTGTTCTGTAGGTTGCTGTGTCACTACTCTGTGGATTTATGGCACAAACGGTGGAGGAGGAATCTGTATGTCAGTATGTATTTAATATGATGTACAAAACCACACAACATTTTAATGAATATGACCTTTACACCAAAAAGACATTGATACTAGTGCACCTCAATTTAACATCTATGTTAAATCACCTATGAGAATACTATATATTCCTGGTATCTTTTTTCTACTGTTAAAATGTGCAGGGAAGCTCTATTGGCATAGAGTATGCAGCAGTAGTTTTATTATTCAATAATATCTAGATTAAACTAAAATATCCCCATCATCCATTCTCATTTAGTTTATACCATAATTGTAAATAAATGTCTACGTTTAGGAAATACTGAATACAGTTTTTAAATCTAACCTGGCTGTATATGTCATTTCTAAATGTCTTCTGTTGTTTTCTCACAGATCAATGACCTATGAGTTGTGATTTTTCTGTAATTAAATGTGTTATATTTCATTTTGTACTGTGGCTATAGACTGGTAAGTCAATGAAAATGTATCAACATAGCATGAATATTTAATACAGCTATAACACAAAGCTCCAGACATCTAAATTACTGTTTTTATTTTTATGGCCATCTTACAGAAAGTTTGCAGATATCAGTGCTGCTTGATTGCTGTCATTAAATTAAAACCTTTTAGTACATTATGGTATCTCCCCCAATGAGAGGACTTTGAGATAGCAGGTGTAAATGACTCCGAAAATAGGAATTATTAATGGGTGCTAAATATGCATATGTGTTTCCAGTTATTCTGCCTAATTAAGCCACTTGCTTGAGCTAAGTGGCGCTACAGATCGAAGTACCTGATGTCACTGTGGCTTAATTAAATGATACGAAAAAACTTCAAATGGTGTAAAAATGCCACAAAATTAACAGTAGAGTGCAAAAATATCAATCATGTCTGACTAATCACACCCAGTATACAGCACTTACTGTGCTTACCGTGAATACAGCTTGCTGTCCAAAGGCGTAATACTGATTGTCTTAACTGTATTAGAGTAGCAGGCAGGTGTAGATGGAGTGTTGCTGGTGGTTGGAGGGACTGAGAGTGACTTTAAAAGCCCAGGAGCTGGACACAGTCACAGGAAGAGCTCAAAGATATTTGTGGGACGCTAGTTTCTACCCTCATACAGACTTATATACAGTATGTGGGTGTAGCATGGGCGTGAAAGCTTTTAAACGGATTCGGGTCAGTTCTTTTATGTGGATAAGCAGGACATGATACGACAAATATCACAAACTGAACATCCTGTACTGGATAAAATAAAGATTCAAACTGATCATACCTGAATCAGATGTGACAGTGCCAGTAGGCAGGAGGCCAGGAGGAGACTCAGTTTGTGATCTGCCTGGATTATCCAGCCATGGGTTATACGGAGTTGAACATCTGGTCATGAATACAGCACTGATAGAGTTACTCAGCTCTGACAGAAAGAGAGAAGCATGATAGAGAGATAGATGCAGAGACATATCACTAAAAAGAGAATGACTTTTTGCTAAACCTTGCATGTGTTGCAAAGGACGTCAAACAGCCTAAGACAGCAAATACGGTCAGAGTCAACACTGAAACAGCAAGCCACGTATTTCTCTGAGAAACTGTTTGACAAAAGTAGCACTAAAACACCAGGAAATATTTCTCAAAATGACAGCTGGTGTGAAAAAGGACTTTAGTGGGATGCTCGTGCAGCTCTAGCAACGTCTGCTGACTGTGCAGTGTTGTGATGAGCCGTATGTGGGTAACGAACTGAAGTGTCCGTTTGTGTTAGTTGGCTTCTGTAGTTTTACTCTTGATGTGGATTCAACTAAACATTTGCTTCATGTGAGCCATCTCTATGCTTAAATTAAACCATTGTGTCCAGTATGCCTAAACAAAAAGCAAATATTTGAAAGATAATACAGCAAAAATATATAATATTTAAAAAAAATACTTGATGCATTGCCAAAATAAATAAGATGAAAGCCTTTTAATTTAATTTTTGCTGCATTTTAGCACATATCTGGCCAGAAAATTAGACAGAAACTAAAAGAGACAGCGGGAGAGAGAGAAAGGAGTGACACAGTAAAAACAAAACAGAACAGCAAGGAGAAGTTATAAAAACAAAAGTGTGTTTCTGTCTTGTCCTCCCAGCCTTTGCTGCCCTCTCCTACTGACCTCAAGGCCTTGGGGAGAGTTTGTAAACTGTTTTCCAGTGACCTAAGCATCTGCCCCCCCGTCCTCTACTTGCAATAAAATACAGACAGTGGCACTCAAAATGCAAGCAAGCCACAGCAGCAAAGGCCAACAAAACTGGTCTCATAGTGTCAGATTCAGCAGAGAGACAAAGTTTTTACCAATTATTTCTTTCCCATAATTTTTTTGTCTGCACAGCAACTTTTCGCTCCAGTTATTAGCCTCACTTCATTTGTGAAATCTCTGGGAGTATACATGACACAGTTAAGTGATTTTATTTCTGTCTCGCACTCTCAATCTCTCTCATCAATTTTTGTTTTTACATGGCACATTGGGATTTGTTGTTGTATTTGGTTTGCAACTCAGCCACACTCTTCATTAGATAATGAAGGGAAACAGTGTTTGTAGTGGGAAGGCGAAGGTCACGATAGTGTTTAGAATAAACACGCATTCACTGGTCAGTCATCCGTGTTGAGCTATGCAGACCCTAATGAGTCAGCTAAAACAACTGCTGTATGTTTTCTGGGGAAGAAGCTATGGTATTTTTTGTCATTAGAGCACTGTAGTTAAATCTGTACTTAAAACAGTTACGGTAAACTGTTACAGGTTTTATTCAAGTTTTATACTAGTAGTTGGCAATTTTTATGTTTTTTGTGGTTTTTGAAGAACACCATTTCCCATAAGGCAAAAATATTCACAGGCTAAGATACAAGTCCACAAGCAAGTCAAGTCAAAGTCAGAGTTACTACAGACACGTTCAGACAGGAGAACAAAGATGAAAGTTTTTAGACAAAGATTTGAGCAAAGGGGAGTCAATTATTTACGCATTTCTGTATTTGACAGTATTTTTCTTTTTCCAGTGCATTTTGTATTTGGCTGAGTTTTCTCTTTTGCAGTGCCTGTGTTATCAAGTTGGCGAAGTTGTTTTCTTAATTTGATTGTGTTTATTTGCATGTGTTTTTTGAAGGTGCAGCGTATTGAGCTCTCAGGGCCACCGTACAGAACTCCTCCAATGTGGACTTGCCCACTCCAAATATACAAATACATCGCCAAACTTTCTCCTTTCTTTGTGTCATAATTACAGCTGCTAGAGGCACAAAACAAAACGTTTCTCTTGGTTGTAATAACCTGCCGGAATAAAAGATACGTGGACGTTATTTGTATTTTATATGACAGCCTTCATCTCTGGCAGATAACCCTAGTGAAAAAGCTAGTACTTAAAACTAATTAAGAACAAGTCTATACAAATTTGCATCAATGATTTTCCAAAACATAACAACAATATAGGAAACATATAGGTATGTTACAGTATATTGAATTTAAAAGTTAAATAGTTGTGTACTTGTGCAGTCATTTTATGCTTTTATCCCTGTCTATCCTAAACTTTGCTAAGGCCGTATATGCAGATATTGATGTACTGTACAAAAATAAATATATTCCTGAAAACAAGTGCAATATTTTCCTCTAAAGTGGAAACAGTCCAGTAAAGTACAAATACCTCAAAATTATACCGTACAATAAATGTAGGCTACTTAGTTACTCACCACCTGTCAACACAAGCCAGTGAAGTAAACTGTCTTACCTTAAAATTGGAGTTTATTCCTGTAGTTTTATTGTAAAACTAGAAGATTTAAAAACTTGTAGCTTTGATTAGATTGAGAAAAAAAAAAAGAAATAAAAAATCCAACAACAAAAACGCTTCATGTTGGCGTCTTCCTGAGATGCGCGCGCATTCCTCTAATGACGTCGCTCGGAAATCCGTCCGCATAATTTCAAAGGCGAATAAAAACACACATTTATGGCAAGCCGTGTTAACATTTAACAAGTAGACAGGATATACAATTAAGATATCTGCAATGTCTTTTCGGCTATTCAAAAGTGTAATTTAAGATTTCTGCAACGTCATTTTGACTTGTCAAAAGTCGAATTAAAGATACGTCATTGACTTGAATGGAAAACGACTTTAAGATATCTACTACGTCATTTTGACTATCCTAAATGCGAATTCCAGATATCTTGAACTACACTGTGACTAGTCAAAAGTCTAATTTCAGATATCTACAATTGAATTTCGACTAGTAATATCTTACTTTGATCCAAAAATATAATTATCTTTTAAATGTGTTTAATTAGAGATATCTTTAACTGGAATCATGAGTAGTCGAAATTCAATTAGATACCTGAAATTAGATTTCTGACTAGTCACAATGTAGTTCAAGATATCTGGAATTCGCATTTCGGATAGTCAAAATGACGTAGTTGATATCTTAAATTACACTTTTGACTAGTCACATTGTAATTTTGAGTAGTCAAAATGCATTTCTAGATATCTGAAATGTAATTATGGATATTCGAGTGAAGACTGTTAAATGTTAACATGGCTTGCCACAGTTACTTAGATTAAGTTAATTAGACAAAACTTGAGTGCATATGGATGTGTCTGTGCATAGTTAAAGCCAGAGAGCTAAAGTTACTGAAATGTTAGCTGTTAGCTGTTGAGCTAGCTATTAGCCGCTAACGGTTTAGCTTTACCGTTCAAAATAGATACGTGTTAATTCGGTTAGCAGTGGTTTTATTGGGTTTTATTGACTAATGGATACGTAAACCACGGACACAGACTCCTGGACCCGGCGCTGGAACCGAGATCAGACAGAGCGGTGACCGTGAAAGCTGTGTTCATTGATGAAAATATCACTTGGATCTCCCCAATGTTAAGGTCATCGCCTCTGATGAAGTTTTCTGCCATCTCTGCAGGACTTAAACTGTAAGTTTCCTTTTTAACTGAGTGAGTTTTTATTTAGTGTGCTCATTTGTTAAGTGTTTAGAGAAATGTAGTAAAATATTTAGTGTTTATAAACGCTTCTATGAGGTAATTATTTGTGGTTTAGCTAGCATTAGTAGCGATCTGTTGTTATGATCTATTTGTATCTATTAAAATAACATTCAGATATTTAAGTATTTTGTAAATCAACATTAAGTCAGTAAATTGTAGTTATTTCTCTTTGCAGGTTGTAGTAATTTCACGTAAACTTACAGTAGTTACTTTGAGATAAACACCAAAAAAAAAAAAGAAAAATAATCACTTTTGTCTAAACTCAGTCTGCCATAACTTAGCTCATATCATATAACTCATCTCTGTTTTGTGCTTCCTTGTTAAGTGTATAAATCGTGAAAGCTTCATCTACACAGGACTAAGCAAAAGCACATCTTCTTTTTTATTGATATGTCAGCTTTTTTAAAAGTGTGAAAAGATGTAAATCTTTTATCAATGTATTCAAAATCTAATATAGACTGGTGGATGGAGACATATTGTGTGTTTTCTAAGCTGGAAACATCAAGGCATGTTACAGTGTGTTATTTTATATAGTCTGTGTAGGGTTTTCTTTACTCTTTAGGTCTCCTTTACCTCTCCACTGTCTAGGGTGTGTCATTTGTAGCAGTCACATCATCAAATCTACATATCTTATATCACACACCCTTGCTTGACCTGTACCCGTCCACCTGGTCCCTGTGCTGTTTGCTTAGTGTTTGTGAAGTTTGTTTGTTTCAGTTTAGAGCATGGGGAATTCACCTTGGATAACAGGAGAGAGACAAGGGAGATCTTAATGAGAAACGGACAGAGAGAGAGAAAGAAGGATAGAAAGATAAGGATTTTTTTTTTTAAATGGTAGGCTTAACTCAGATCTTGCTGCTGAGTGACAGCTGAGACAAGGGAGGCAAGAACAAATGTAAATGTGTAGTGGAAATGAAATGGGGGAAATGGCTGTGAAGGAAGAGCAAAGGACTGCAGTGGGGAGGGTAATTTGGTGGGAAAGAGAAAGAGGGCATGTGGAGGCCACGCGAACCACAAAAAACGCGGTGAAATGAAAAATTTGATCAAGCTCTGTTGGCCAGCAGGGGCCAGATCGAGTGTGCAGGCTGAAGGTGGAGGGGTGAGGATAGGGCCTTAGAGGGGCTATCGGGAGCTGCACATCTGCAAAAGTCATTAAAGAGTGTGTATGTATGCAGCATGACGCTGTGTTTTCTCTGCCGGGCCTGGCTTGGGCCTGCGTGGCAAAACTGGGATTGGGTTTCGTCAGCATGCAGTGGGGGGCCGTCTCCAGTTGACGTGTGATGATTTAGTCAGGTGTGAGCGTGCACTTTCCGATTTGGAGGGAAATAAATTAGAAGTGATTTTTTATGAGGCCTCTGTTCCAGGCTGTCTCAAGGTTCTCTCTCCCTCCTGCTGCGCACTGTCAGCCCAACTGATGTGTTTATAAAGAGTGCTGCAGTGGGAGCTACCTCCACATAAACATGCACACAGTACATAGGACATGTAAAAACACACGTGTGCGTCCAGAGAAGAGTAATGCAGTGTTGTTGCTGGTTCATTTTACCCATCAGTAAAAAAATAATTGACTGAAGAAACGCAAAATTATAAGCACGACTCACAATGTCGCACACATGGTTTTCATACATGCTTGCTGTTATGTACAGTAACTATTTCATTTCATCAAGCATGGGAAACAAAGATGTAAATGGTCAATGACAAGAAGAACAGCAACAGGAACAAAGCTCTCTTTTTTTCTAAATAATTTTGCTTGTTGAACATTGTGTTTAGTGACAGCATCTACTGTAGATAGGTTTGCTCAAATCAAAAACAGAAGAAAAGTAGTTAACAGGTGTTAGTATTAGAGGATGCAGAGCAGAACAAATCCATGCAGAAACATTGGTTTTCTGACGTGAGGGAGACAGCTCTGCTGGCATCTTGAAGCCGGAAACCCAAATCCCACCTGACCTCTGACCTCTGATTCGTTTCCTCTGCTACTGCTCCCACATATGGCTCTGGCAACATTTACTAAATGACTGCCTGACTTGTTTTGCCTGACTGTCTTCATGCATGTTTTTTGTTTATTTTTGTTTCTGCCTGTCTTGTCTTACTGACTGAATGAGTGCCTGGCCTGTCTTCTGGTTAGCCTGGTGGTGAAGGAGTTTGTGCCTCTGTTTACTTTTCATCAAAAGTTTGAATTAAGAGACCAGTCCACATTTTATTCGACCATTTAAATTACAGTTAATTACAAAATTACTTCTAAAAGATTTTATTCTAAAAGAAATTATCCTAAACTTATTAGTATCTAAGACATTAGTCCTAATTTATAATTAGGGTATTTTGAATAAGAGTTGCAAAAAGTAATTTCGACTGAAGAGCCTTTTATGATTGAGATATATTCAGCAAAGTTAACTTAAAAGTAAAGCCACGTGTGTGTGAGAGTGAGTGAGTGACAAGGGACACGAGTGATAAGACAGAGACACAGACTGTAAAGTCTGCCTTGACCTCTCTGTGTTATGGTGTAGTTTAGTTTATAGTGTAGTTTATCTGCCAGTCACAGAGTGATAATAATCCAGAAATATCAGGAATACATAGCATGCATATTTGAAGGATTTACAGTCAGTTTGAACTCTTGACAGATGGTCTCTTGTGGGTTACATTGCCCTGGTACCCCTAGGAATATACTGTACAACCCTTAAAAGGGAGTATTTTGATACAGGGTTGTGGTTGGCTTTGGATGTGCTTCATCTGATCATCTCTGTTCTTGTGCAACTGATGGCAGGGTTTGGGTTTGGCACTTTGTTCACTCCAGGCTGAAGAACGAAATCTCATCTCATCAGCTCCCCACAACGACGTAAACTGAAAACACATAATGCCTCATCCAGTACCTCAATTGAAAAACAACAGTTTTGAATGTCAGGGGTGTTTTTACCCTTACACTGCCTGTACATCAATGGACTATACTGTGTGATGCAGTTCACATAGTGTTAAAAACTAAGCTTAACAGTATAAGCATATTTTAGCATCATGACAAGATGGTTGCTTAATAAAATAAATATTTATGTTAGAAAGATTTTAATGGCTTTACTGAATTGTTTTTCATGAGTAATGTGATTCTCATTTACCTTACACTTATTTTGGAAGCATGACTCACTGATTTTAACTTATCGACAGAAGACACTACTTCCTAACTTTTTTTTTTATGCTGTGTGTGTCAAAGCAGACTGTGGTGAGAGAAACAGAGGGAGCTCCTTCTCACAGCATGAACTGTCTGAAATTAAACAATACTTAGTGAAAAGTTAGACTTGTACAGGGCACTTTGTGTTAGTTTTTAATCAGGCTTTGATTTAAAAACAAGGAGACATTTCTTTGTGTAATGAACTCTCCACTCTGCTACTTTTCCTGTAAGAAGCCGATTAGAAACATGATTACATGTATACAGTACATGGCAGAGAACAAACCATGTATATGCTTTTTCCCACACATAAACTGGTATTTATGAACAGAGAAGGTGTGGGGGGATAAAGGTGTGTACCTCATGCATACACACAGTTTTCTAGAGTGAGCTTGACTGAAATGATCAAGAGGAGATTAAATATAAGCAGAGATGCACAATTAAATGATTATATCATAGCTTAATTTCAGCAATGAGACTCATGCATGTGCAATTATAGTATACATTGTTTAAAAG
>JAUBNQ010000020.1:10542759-10560937 GCA_032353495.1 Ctenopoma kingsleyae | reverse complement strand
GCAGGATGAATCGCGGACAAACGTGATGTTGTGAGAAGGTACAGTGTCTCTCAGACATCTGGTCGGATGAATGTGCAAGTGATTTAACCTGACAAACATTCCCTGGCAGAACTGGCCCACGTTAACATTCATCATATAATTGTCTCCTATGTCATAGAAATATACAGTGGTCCGCAACACAGGATCTACTTCCTTTATTTACTTTTGTTGTTCCCGCGGCAGACACATCTGACCAATAAGCGTAGAGAAAGTTCTCGCGTGATTTGAAGCAATGTATTTTGGTTCGCTTGGATTTTTTCCCGTGTGAAAGGAAACTGAACCAAGAGGAAAATCATACAATGTTACAAACTCACCAACTGATTCGGACCAAAGCAAACATACCAAGGTGTGAAAACACCCTTAATCCCAAAATGCTATTTGAATTTGTGAGGACTGACTACAATGTCATCACAAGTATGACATTTGAACAAAATTTGTCCATACAGGGAAATAAAGACATGCACACACGCACACACATTACAGGCTTGCAGCACATATGAAATGACAGCCGTACACAGAAGTTAATGATAGAAGTCTCTTGTCATGCTTCACTTAAACACAGTGCGGTTGTGGCAGCCTCTTCGCCTTTTAAAAAATTTCTTGTAAGTAGAAAATATTTAAATCTTCAGAAACAGCGAAACTGACAAAGATTTTGTGACTGGATCCATGATGGTAAAGGCTATATTTTTGAAATACTTCCTCTTTGCTGCAGGATGTGCAACAAGACCGGGACTTTTATTGTAATCACACTGGGGACACACAGTGTATAGTGCACATAACAAGTTTACCATAACATCTTATCATTCTCAGACCATAACTAGATGTTAACACTGATGAATGGTTCAGCTCCTGCTGTGTGGTCCTTCTGTGGCCCCTGCACATGGTGTCATAGTGGTTCCCCTCTATGTCAGAGATGAGAGAGAGTTGGGTGCGGTGACAGAGGGTTTGTGCTCTTGAATTCATTATCTTTGACCAAATCCATCCCTTTGATCAGAGCAGGAGCCAGGATGGTGGCGGAGCAGGACAGAGAATTAGTTCTTTCTGTTCATTTTTTGAAACTAGTGTGTCATGCCCTCATGCATACACAGAAACACTCTCATGTACCTACCCTGTCTAAACTGGGACTGCACTTTTCCTCCCTGAATGGTTAACAGGGAAAAAAACCTGATGAACAGCAACATGATTGTTTATTTATATAGTATATTCCAGTCAAAAGCAAACTAAAACAGGTAGCACTGCTGATGCAACTGTCAGGTGCAGAACCATATACAGCAAACTTCATGATACACTGTGTCCTCTGACACGTGTCGATCATAGTACCTTTTTCATGTAGATTATGTACCTTTTTCCATGTTGCGTCTGTCCCCCACAACATTAAAATTACTCAGTGATATTAGAGTTGGGGCTAATTGTTGAATACATTTAGACTGAATGCATGTGAAAATAATGCACATCTGGTGCACTCAAGTTACAAATCCTTAAAGTGAATATATGAAACAAGACACACAAGTGCTTCATGTCCGATTCTGTGAAAATACCAATACTGTGACAGTGTTTATGGGATTGACTCAATATAAACTACAGTGCCTTTGTTCATCGTAATAAAGGAAAATGTCACCTAGTGTAGCTGTTTGGCTCAATGTGGACAACAACTAAGGCACAGAGAAATAAGCTCAGTCAGTAGGGTTAATTCATTCTTGCTTTTGGTGTTTTCATAGGATTTATTGGCAACAAGAAAAATATAGAATCTCACGAGACTTTTTCTTTGTGTGTCAAAGATACGCACAGTGTGCTTTGGTGGGTAACACTAAATGTAAACATGATGTATCCTCTTTTATCCTCTTTGAATAAAGAGGAAAAGCCTAGTTTAGCTTTGAGCTTTTGAGGTGAGTGTAGGTTAAGGATCATCCTTCCACAGGGCTCCACCCTGTCCGTTCCAGTCAGCCTTTACACTGGCCTTCTCTGAGATGGCTTTCGAGTGGGATTGAAACCATGACTCTTGCCCCCCCCACCTCCATACTTTCACATATCCTGGAGCAGAAGAGGCCCCAGAGTGTTTATGTGCAGCAGACACCCAGGCTAAACAGGAAGGGACAGGAGACCATCATTGGGGACTCAGAATGGATTAAGTATACCATTGATCGTTTAAATGAATAATTTTATAGGTCAAACACCTATAAGTGACCACAGTCCAGACCACTCTGGGTGGAAAGTATGTGCGTCGGTACGCTGCTGTGAATCCGTTTGTGTTCACACCTGCAGATTCACATTTGTTGATGTATTCCTGGAGCTGGTGTGTAGTTATACTCATGGCTACCAAAGGAGGAGGCAGACGCTACACTGTCCATGCAGGGCTTTATGTGAGCTGTTCAGACAGAAAAATAAATACTGTCAGAGACGCAGAGGAGAGGAAAGCGAGTCTGTTTGAAGTCAGGGAGCTGCAGAGTGGAACTGAGAGACAGACAAATCATCCTGTTTCAGAAATCTGAACGCAGCCTTGTTAAGGAGCAGTAATATGTGTTTGTGTGTGGCAGCAATAACACAGCTCCAAGCCTTGGCTCTCTATGTACACATAAACCTGTGTAACCCTACACACCTCACTGATGATGTCAGATTAGCATTAAGCAGGACTTTGGCCCTCTGTTTATATGTGTGTGAACACGTGTGTGTATTTGGTGTGGTGAGCAAGATGTCTGGTATTGTTTTTTGGGCAGTAAGAGAAATGTAAACAGCGGAAGGTAGTGGTTAAGGGAGAGTGGAAGAGCAGAGACGTTCCATGCATGTGTTTGTGTGAATGCATATGTGTGTGGCGAAGGGATGATGACATCAGTGGCTGGGCAGGGAGCAGGTGAAGGGGCTCTGGTCAGTGTGAAAGTTAAGTCTGTCATACAGACGTCGTCTGACTGCACGCCACGCTCACAACAGAGCACTTAGCCACAGGCGAAGACTTGAGGAATGGCCAGAGGTGGTCTGCCAGAAGCTGTCAGCTCTGTGGCAGCTTAAATGTTTCAGTGCAGCAGTATGGAAGAAGAAAAGTAACAGTCACAGCATTGGATTTCTACATTAAAAGGTTTCCATCTCAAGTTCACTGACTATAGTGAAAGTAAATGGTGTGTACTTTTCTACAGTAAACTGGAACTATTTAAGGTCAATTAAAACGTAGGAATTGGAATTGGAATTTTCTCTTTTAACTAGATTTAAACGAGGTTAATTTTAAACAAACCCCACTCCCAAAAGAAACGGAAAAACAGAATAAAGTGCTAAATCCCTGTAATCTGTAACATAGTTCTGTCTCTAGGAAGGCAGCATACACCTGGCTGTATGCCAGAGTTTGTGGATTTTGCCAGTCCCACCAGCGAGACAAATGTCCACCTGTTTCCCTTCCTTCAGTTTTATTTATTAATACCAGACACTACTGTGATGAGTACTCATTTTGCATACATATCAATTTTGGGGAATAAATGTTCTCGGTTTCCTCTTCCATACACTTTAAATTACAGCAGTCATCTTTTCCCATCACTTTTGTTCCAGGATATCAGCTTCTGCACAAACCACCTCCTTATGTGGCATCTGCAGTAGGATCCAGGATGACGACTCCGTATCTCCCGAGAAAAACTGTTGCTCTGCTGCAGCTAGAGCCCTGACCTCTCTTCATGAGGCCAAGTGTAAAGAATATCCCCAAAAGACATCAGTGAAGTATCATTTTTACAGTAGTGTTTCATTAAACATTTTGGTTGGGACCACCAGTGAGGAACAGGGTCCAACAGCCGACTGAAGAATGATGAAATTCTCTCAGGCCAAGGCTCATCAGTTCCCTTTCTCCCTCCATCAGAGGAGGTGGTCTGTGCTTTTTCTGTGGTCTGTCTTTGATCCCCATCTCTCTTCTTTTCTTACGATTCATCTTCCTGGCGTAAACAAAGCCTGTCCTTCCAACAAATGCAGCCGCTGCCTTTCAGGGCCAAGCGTCAGGCTGTTCAGGAAAGAAGACAGCAGAAGAGGAGCAGGGAAGCAGTGAGAGCAGAAAGGAGAAGAGAGGAGGGAAGAAGAAAAAAGAAGAGTAGAGCATGTAGTTTCACCCACCCTGGAGGTCTCCAGCAGCCCTCAGCTCTCAGTACCCTACCTCCAGAAGGCCTTATTCAGAGACTCACCTAATGAACACTCCTGCCCTCATTCAACCTGACAATGGAGCCCTCCACTGCCATTGAGCCTGCTCACAATGGAGGACATCGCTCCAATTAAACCCCAGAGACAATAACCTGGGGTAGGTGAAGGGGTGGAGGTGTGTGTGTAATATGTGTGCGCATGAGGGGTCGAGCTGGGGGGTCAGCAGGGTAATGAACAGGCCCAACCTAGCAGATCTCTTTGGAGGTCCACTGAAGTGCCGTTGCCTCTGATGTGCTATTTGGATCAGTAAGAAGCAATTAGGTGCCCATTCCCAGCACATCCCAAACCCTTATCCTCCCCCAAGCACATTTAGAGAGAGAGGGAGAGAGAGAGAGTGTGTGTTTGCAAGAGAAGGATAAATTGGAAAGACAAGGTAAAGGCAATGACAGAGTGCCGTCATGAGCCATGGTTGGCCACTAGAGCAGAGAAGAAATCATGAATAGACAGGTGACCTGACCAGATCTGATTGCTTTAAAAATAGAATTAAATGTAAAGAAATGTCAAACATCTGTTTGGCTTTTAGACCAATGCTTTTGTCACATAGAAAATAAGATGAAGAACATTAAGAAAATGAGCTGAGGGCCAAAGGCAGATAAAAAGAAAGGGAGTGAAATTCAAGTGTTTTTAAATAACAGACATACGACACAAGAAAGTCTGAAAACTCATTTCAAATATAGCAGTCATTTAAAAAACTATGATGATGTTTATTTGAAGTTGTGTTTGGGGATATGCGGAGGAGAAGTTAGAAAGAAACAAAGAACAAAGCCAGACATTTAAAAATGTATCAATATGTCTTGTGCAAAGGGGTCTACAGGCCTCCATAATGTTGTATGTCTAATTATTGACATTGATGCTCAAAATACAGAGTCTGCAGAGACGTGACATTTGACAAAGGCAGAGGCAGGCAAGAAAACCAACAAAGGCGAGAACAAAGGCAGAATCTCGGCCATGATAATGCAGCTCACTGCAGATCCCGCTCATGAATACAGCAGCTGTGGTTTTGACGGCGGTAAAGGTGTGTGTGTGATGCATGCATACCATCTAGTAACTTGCAGCATGTGTTCTCTTGTGTGCCCATGTAATTTGAGCCACAAATTATGCATGTCCTCACACATCTGCTTTCTCACTGACATGTGCATGTATTACTATGTCAAGATGACTGGTTTAAAGACATGTATGTATCTTTATCTGCCTGTGCTTTCTCCCAGTGGGGCTGAAAAGTCAATCAACTAGTCTGTCAGGGGAGCATGATGCACACTTTGCCCAGGAATCAATGCCCTTCACCCCTGGGACACTCGCATAGTCATTGGGGGGCACCCAGAACCCTGCAAAGCTCCTTAAATCCCTTGTATTACTCTGACAGCTGACGGGACACCTCTTTCTGTGTGTGTTTTGGTGCATCTGTGTGCATGTGTCTTTTTTGCACTTTTGATTAAACAAAACACATAGAATACAATGCTACTGTTAAATCTTTCTCTGTTTTTCCTGACCTGTTTTTTCTTTTTAACGCAGTGTGGCTGTGTGTGATTACATGTTTTAGCATGTTAGTTGCCATTTTATGTGCATGTGAATGTAATGTAATGAGCATGTGTATCTTTACATAAATGTGGGAGCCAAAACATTAGAAACACCTCTTAATATAATGCACTGAGGTATGATTCCACCGCCCACTATGACCTCATAATGAACATATAGTTGAATTATCAGCTTTCTGACTGAAATAAAAACAGAGCAATTATAACCTTGTAGAAGTAGAATGCATGACAGAGCTGTTGCTTTGGATTGCATTACACTGCACAGGTGTACCTAATGAAGTGGTCAGTGAGTGTAAGTGCTTCAGATGCTTGACCTTGTTTGTTGTTATTTGAGTCTCTAGTAGAAACATTCAGCTTTGTGCTGGATGTGTATAAAAACCTCATCTCTCAGACAGGAGACTAATAGCTTTTTCTCTCTGTATGCACAGCCTCCCTCCAAGCTGTTCAGGAGCAGCAGCCTCCTTTCTCTCCTTGGCAGTTTTTGTAGGAGTTAGGCTTGCTTTGTTCAGGATCTCATCTGCCCCCAATTTACTCTCCCAGTGACCTCCCAACCCTGACCTGTCAGTGCAGCGTTCCTTTCTTTATTACTGAAAGCCATATTGTTTTCAAATGAAAAAGGACATAAATACTGAGTAATATTCTAGAGTCTCACTCAAGTGGAACTGAGAGTTGTACTAAATCAAAGGCCAAGACGAGGAGTCCTACCGCTCTGTCCATGTATGCTGTGTGAGAGAGCTCTATTTGTGTATGAGAGTGTGTTTTTGTTTGACTGACGTAAGTGTGCATGTCTCTACTGAGTGAGGGAGGGTGTTCTCGGTTTCTCTTTTTCTTTTCTTAATCTCCACCGTCTTCCTCGCTGGTGTTGCCACAGACCTCCTTCGGTCTTCCTCTCTGGTTCCTGTGGCCTCACAGGGCTTCCTTTAGCCGTTAAGACATAGGACTGCTCAGGGACCAGGATGATGGGGGCGGGGGTGAAGGATTGGAGGAGTACGGTGGGTATCATGTTCTCTTTCTCTCTCCCCTACTACAGATTTATGGGGGCTCAGTCCTTCTCTAAATATTTGCCTTTCCCCCTGTACTGTAGAAGATTGATGGCCTTTGATGTGGGGGAGGGGGGGTTGGAAGGTGGAGGTGCAGAGGTTCAGGGTGTTGGGATAGAGGATGGGAAGAGTGTATGGACAAAGACTCAGGTTAGGGCCACTTAGGGGCCCAGTGGTTCTTGTGTACTGTATATGGTTCCTGCAGTTGAGACTCACTACTTTGCATGTATGAAATGTTCTGAAGATTCTCCATTTATATCAGCTTACTCCCCTGTATCTGGTCAATATGAACATGGTTTATACATCTTTACAATCTGGTACATGATGAAATCAGTGAACCGATTATTTTAATATAAATGTTTTGGAGTAATGGAACAAGGTCTGCCAATTACCTGTTCCACTGAGGATTATGTTGGAAAAACCTGAGTGGAGCTGCTAATAATAATCCTATCCAGAGTCAATCACAAGTTACAAAAACATCTGCTATTAAGCTAACTCTCAATCTCTCCAAATCTCTTTTGTAAATAATTGGTTTCAGATTCCCAAATCCATTTCCAGATCCAGTAAATGTTGCATCATCTGAAGTTAAATTTGTCAACGTCTGTTTGCTTTTTGAATACAACCCTTGCTTTCACTGCCCCAAAACTAATTGCACGCTCCCCACAGCAAAGCCCAGCTTATCCCAGACAGTGATGTTTATGTATATCTAATTATTGTAACTGTACAGCGTAACAGCCACATTCTCTTTTTGTCTTGTTGTCTAATGAGTCCAAATAAATCTTATACAGACATGCAGCCCGAGTAGTAACTCCACTGTGAAAGCAAATAATTGCTTTGGTTATTAGAGCTGAAAGGAACATAAACAAGTGATTTCAACTATCGCTGTGGTTGTGACACAATCTTTCTTTTTCACATCTCTACTGTTACACACACACACACAACAACAGAGAGTGAGAGAGAGAAACCCTCCACCTACTCTACCCTGCACATGCCCTCTTCTGTTTCTTTCCAGTTAACAGTTCAGTGTCAGGGGGTAAGTACTGGGCCCTTACCTCTGCACCCCGCTGAGTGGTTTCTACATCACACGCATGCATTTATACTTACAATACGTGCAAGATGTGCAATAATAAACAACCTCAGACAAACACAGAAAACAGAAGATGTGTGTAGATATATACAGTAAGTCGACATGTTTTACACACGCTCAGTTCACCTCTGGCTCCTATTTACCTCCTCCCCAGGCAGCCATTGCTCCTGAGCAGCGCTGTGTTAGTGACATGGAAGGGAAAGGGGAGGAACAGAAAGGTCATTTGGATGACTAATGGCAGAATTCACAGGAAACTCCGGGAACATTCTTCCTCAAATTATGCTATTAGCTGCTTGGGAGAGCAAACACAGAGAGAGAGAGAAAGAGAAAGTCAGAAAGAGATGGAGAAAGAGGAAAAAACAGGCGTGGATAGTGTGTATGGGGGGGGGGGTAGGAGGGGGCAGGCCTTAAAACAACAGAAACAGAAAGAGAAAGGAACTTGTAGCCGTATGGCCTCCTGTTCTTTAGTGGAATGTGGTGCAGTGGCATTTACACGTTCGCAGTGATTTATTGGTGCTGGCGTTCCCCCTCTGTCTCTGTCAATATAGGCCTCTCAGAGCCAGGAAAAGGCCCTAAGCCCAAGGAGACAGTGGGCCTGAACTATTCTCCCACTCCCCCTACACCTGTTCCCTCAGCGGGGGAAATGAGAGCCTGTAATTATGTGTGAAATGGCCTCTGCCAGATAGCTGGTGTGATAGTGTCAATCCGCTAATGTTTTGTATGGGGTGAATATATGATCCTATGAGCACTGGGGGAGAACTCTTTGACGATTTGTCTGAAAATTGTGTCACACAGCAGGCATTTACATGTGTTTGGTTTGCGGGTAGTGTGTGTGTGTGTGTGTACATGCACTTTGCCTTAAGTTAAAGATGATCATCAGCCTGAGAACCACCTGAACTAATTGTGGTAGGGGTGTGGTAGTACTGTCAAGGATTAATCAAATACAATTCAAGGCAATGTAATGTACGGGTGTCTTTAATGAGTCGCAAATGATAATACATACATCAGGCCTATACTGTGTATTTTATTCTTTCTGTAGTTTTGAATACTCAATCCATGATGCTGCATTGATGATGACAGATGTTGACAGAATGTAATAAACAATTCCCGTAGTTATGGTTTACATACTTTTCCATTAGACATTATACAACCCAAGAGAGTGATGTTGCAAAATGTTGCTAGTTTTTTGCTCTCTTTCTGATTTTCATACAGAGTTATATAATTATGAATTAGTGACATTTTTGTGATAATAAACAGCTTTGGGCTGAGATTTTTAGTTCATCTAGATCAGTTTTTTTTTAAGGATTTTGGTTGAAATTTTAAATTTTGTTAAACGGTAACATTGCAGAAACAAACATGAGGAGCAAACGATGAAAATGATATAGAACTAAGATGCAGGGACATCGCAACCACATAATAACCACATGGAAAACAAACAACATTTCTTATTACTTTACATATTCTCTACTGGGAAATATTCATTTATAATCATAGAAACAAATAGTTTACTCCCGTCACCATTGCTAGATCATTTAATAATTGGTAAATCTATGTGAAATTTTCAGCTGTAGTACTGGTTTTACTTCTAGGTTTCTCAGCCTGAGCATGACTTAAGTAGAAAATTGCTGCAGTGGGAATAAGGTTAGTTATTACATACAATTCTTTTTGTCCTTCAGGTAGCAGCGTCTGTGCTCAGGATGGTTGTGGTAAGTATAGAAGACCTGATGTCAGTGCCTGGGAAAATAAAACCTACCTCAACTGCAATAAAAAGGACAAGATATATATATATATATAGACAGACACACACACAAGACACGTGTGTGTCTGCGTATACGTGGGTGTCAGCACATACAGGAAACCACAGAAAGCTAACATTTATCTCCATAAAATGAGGGAAAGGTTTTGCTCCACCTGACTGATACAGAGAAAATCACAAGACAAAATAACCAATGATTTCTACATCCACCACAAACTTTATAAACCATCTGACCCTGTTTGTGTGTGTTTGTGTGTGATTGTAGAGTGACACTGTACGAGTCATAGCAAGGCTGCAGGTAATTGGTCAGGAAGTGGTCATGTTATTATCTCTAATTGAGGGGTAATTGTAGAGCTGAGTGTACCATACTGTATGTGTTAGTGTGTATGTGTGTGACAACAAGTATGTGTATCTATCTATGTGTCTGTGTTTGTGTTTAGGTGTATGCAGAGTGGAAAATTGCATCTAGAGTTTAGGCTTGCTGTGATTAAAAACAAAACAGAGTAAACAGTGGGCTTTACCGGGCAGCAGTGGGATGTTCTGTATCCTGTGTGTGTGATAGTGTGCTGGCAGTCTGCAGGATGTGATTAAAAAAAAAAAGTCACACAGGTGGCCTACTGACCTACTGAAGGTGCCAACTGTGACAGGTCTTTAGGCAGGTTATTATCAGTTAAATATGTGTGTAAAACATAATAATAATAATAATAATATAGAATACATTCACAGCTAATGTAAAGAAATAGATCACCTTTCAATATTTTAATAGTTCTTAATATTTACTAACAGTAATACCAACTCATTGCATACTAATAAAATATGGTATTTCATTTTATTCCATATTTATTTGAGTGAAGTGAAATCAGCAATCTTTACTCTACACAGATATGTTTTGATCTACTGATATTTTGTGTCTTTAGTAGACCTTTCAGGCACATGCTTCTTGTATGTCATGATTGTTAAATAAGTCTGTTTTGATTGCATTTTTCCATCTCAGTCTAGTGAAAATGTTATTTGAAATATATATATTTTTTTATTTTTAATCTTTGTACTCAGGTTTTTTATGCATATTGGATATCTATGCATATTTATGCAGGATCCAACACCTGAAACTTTTTGGAGAAAACACAAGCTGCTAAAGCTGACTAGTTGTAGTTTTTGTGGCCTTTACATGTTATCTTTGTAGCCTTGACATGTAATTAGATTTTGGATGAGGTGCAGTCAGCTGGTGGTTGCTCTTAGTTTTCATGTGCAGGTAAGGTTTTTGAGCCCAGAGTTGTTGTTTTGTCATATTGCTCTATTTATTTATTTCTATCCAGTACTTTTTATTGTAAAACAATTTACTGTCTCCTTTCTTCTGACTCTCCATCTCTCCCTTATTGCTTTCTACTGGTTTGAACCCCCCCCAACCCTCCCCTCTCCAGATAGCTGTCTGTTCTCACCTACACTGAGCAGAGATCTAATTGAGGGCAATCATTCAGATAAAAAGCCCCCTACAATGATGGTGCTGTGCTGCGTGCACGCATGTGCGTGTGTATTTATGTGTGCATATGTGAGGGGTGGTGGGTCCTCTCTAATTTTCCCTCTAACCAACCCCACCACCTCTTCTCCTCTGTCACTCTCTCCACCACCATTAAAATGCCATGCTGCTCTCTCTACCCTGCTATCCCCCCAGCAAGCCTTTTGTGTGGCACAGAGAAGAGGCGCTGAGGCCAGGAGAGAGAGAGAGATGAAAAAGAGGCAGGCCAGCTCCTGTTGTTGACTGGTACCATTGTCTCAGACCTCTGGGAGCACCTCTTTAACATCAGGCGATCTGGGGTGCTTCCAAAAGTCCTCTACTTTGCACTTCTCTCTTTTCTCCTCTTAGCCTCTGCAACCATGCCACCCTCCAGTTCATACCTATATCAGTGACTTGTGTTTTTTTTTATTGTGTTTGAGGAATTATGCAGTGATACAGAGTTTTGTTTGATTTTTAATTCCCCCTCGCTCTTTATTTTTTTCTCCTTTTTTCCCTTTACTTCAATTTCCTACATTTCCAGCATGTTATTCTCAAAAATCGTTGAAAGTGCCGGGTTGAGATTGCATTCTGGACTACTGAGGCTACAACTGGCAGAGTAATCAGTGTTTCTGCTTCTTCTGTGATGGTTTTCTCCCAGTATGATTGTTGAATGTTGGCACAAAAGAGTCTCTTAAAGAGGTCCTCACTTTTTGATCCCTATTGTCAGACACTAAAACCTCGTTTTAGAGAGCTGAAATTTCCTGCTACAAATTCCACTTTTCATATGCTACTACGCAATGTTACATCAGTTGGCCAACTATACCCTAAAAGAAAAAAGCAGATGCAATCCAAGATGTGCAATGCAACATCTTTGTATGTGTATGTGTTAGATTTTTCTTCAAATTAGAATACGACATTATTAGTCACAGACACCCACAGTCTGCTTCAGTAACACTGGGCACCCATAAAATATGCGCAGTGATTGCAAAGCCCTCCACGTGAAGAGCACCCCACCATCCTCTCACTCTTTTTCTCTCTGTCTCTCTCTCTCCATTCACCCGATAAGAGCCAGTGATGGTGTCATTGTAGTGCGACTGGTGGTGTGACCCTGCAGATCAGGAGGACACGGTAGTGGTGGTAGTAGGGTTTGGAGAGGTGGGGGAGCTCGGAGGGTAATAGGGTGGGAAAGGCTGTTGTCGAGTGATCCAACCCCACTTGGCACCACTCTGCTCCCCATAGTGTCCATATCCCACTCAGGGTTTTTCTTGTGCCTGTGAGGCTCCTTTTGAATTCACTTTCAATTTGATGCAACTTTTATTGGCATGAGCTCATTATGACTTTTTTCCCAAATGTGTTTTGCGATTCCTTCATCACCTTAGCATCATGACAAAAGTGAGTTTTGCGTTTCTAATTTACTCTGTAACAATACAGCACATAGCAACACAGCCAGTAGAAGATATCTAACAACATTTTTGATGAATCTAGTTATGATCACAATTATTGTCAGTTAGATTCCACTCAACTTCAGTTCCTGCTTTCAGATGCTTTTTTTTTCTCAGTCCCAGTTGTGTGGCATATCATAAAGTTTTATTCTCTAAAATTTTGAAATGAATCTCTGAAATCAAATCCCACTTTTGTGACTGTTTATCATTTATGTCAGAGTAAAGTGGTGACATGAAAAACGTGTCTATGAAACACTGAAAATTGTATTTCTGATAAAGTAGCTGCTAAAGGTGTGTTTACTGTACTATACTGTACTAAACCACACTTGTTGATAACTGTAAGTGTTCCTCCCAGACTTTCATTTCTTTAAACTTCCTGTTGATGTTTGGTGTCTCTCAGAGGTATTAAGGCATTCCCATTCTCTCCTTGCAGCTCACAGTACTTTTGACAAGGTTGGGAGTTCAGAGGCCATCTTCTGACCCTGAATCCTCTAACCTTGTGTCTTCCTGTGCTTAATCATACCTCTGTTTTCAGACAAGTTACTCCCTGGTGAATATTATGTTCAATTTATTTTGTGTGTGTTTCATGTGAGTGCAAAGTCATATGTGAGAAAGTGAGACTGGTGGTGTGAAAAAGTGAATGTAAAGGAAGAATGTGCAGAAATATGAGGCTGCTGTACTCTACAATGTGGTTTATGTTTGTATGTAAGGGTGTCCAACACAGTGAGAATGAGAAGACCCCTCTCTGTATTAATTCAAAGTCACCAGCTAACTCCACTTGCTGCTATCACCAAGGTTTACCCAGTTCTCTGCTGCTGCCAACACGCTATCAGGGAAAACATTAACATAAGCCCTCTACTGACAACTCTCTCCCTCTATTTTTCTCTCTTCTTATATTGCCCTCTTTTCTGCATTTCCTTTTTGTCTTTTTCTCTTTTTAAATCTCCCTTGTTCTGTCTCTCACTGACTCTCCAGGGCTAATGTAATTGTCTAGGCCCTTGTCACTGTTGATACAGGCTCTTCAGAAGGTGGGGTGATTTAGCTAAAAGCTATCTCTAGGCCAAGTAATTAGACACACCATTGAGGGTGGCATTAACACGGGCTGCAGCCACTGTCTCCCTCATTCTGTGTGTGAATACACACACAAATGCACGCATATTGCTATGGCTTTATCATGCCACTCTGGGTGTTAGTCAAACCATTAGCAGGGAGCATGGTGTTCTGGGCTGGGAACAAGTGCATGTGAATTTGTGTGTTTATATGTGAGAGGTAAATTTATGTGTGTGGCTTTTTCTGCTTGTGTGTTCTTGTGTTTGCCATCATGTATCATCACAATTGGCAGTTTCTGCCAGCTGACACGGACTGTCTAAGATCGAGTTGAGGTAGTGCAACACACTTGACTTCCCTAAAGCATTCTGTGTTCCCCATCTCCCACTGTGACTCCATGCTCTCCCATTAAATCAATTAAACCAATCCAACACTCAGCTCAAAACAGACGGGGCAGAGCAGAGCAGGCACTGTGCCCCCCTGTTCAACGTGTACTTCACTGGCATTCTAACGTAAAACCCATGGGAATTGGACTGAAGTGTGTTGGATTGTTTAGCTATACTCACTCCAGGATAATGCCTTCTGTAGAGGCCCGTTTACATTTGAAGCCTTGAGATGAATAACAATATGTTCATTCTGATTTCTTTTTTTTTTTTTTTTTTTTTTTTTTTACAGTTGGATGAATATTCCAGATTGTCAGAAGCATGAATAACATACATCACTTAAACATTACATTTTCTGTTTTACTGGACCACACATACTGTACTTTAATAATATGTTTTTTACTAATAAAATAATCTTAGTCAGGGGCGGATCTACAAGGGGGCAAGGGGGGACAACTGCCGTAGAGCCCCTGCTGTAGAGCCTTGCCCCTCCAGCTGCCCCCCCAACTTTTATGTCCTTAAAATCATACTTGCAAAAGCTAATCGCTTGTTTGTCCAAAAGTCTCTTACAGCCTTCAAATTAAATATTAATTCACCAAAAATATGTAATTGTAAAAATAGTCTTAGGTCCCTGAAAAACTAAAGTAAACAAATAAACTAAAAGTTTAATTAAAGTTCTTTTTCTGTATTTGTTTTCTGTATTTATTTTATATTTATTCTGGGGAACCTTTTTTTTTCTTATTTATACCTAAAAATTGTCTTTGTTAAATAAATAGTTTTTTGTGGATAATTTGTTGACTCCATTTACATATTGGTTTTCACATACTTCACTGAGGAGATCCAGGATTGCCACCCTGGCTAGACCGCTTGCCACTCCTTTGCCCCCCCATGTAAAATTTTCTAGATCCGCCACTGATCTTAGTACTCATCAGACAAATAGCTTAAGGTGATCTTTACATATTTATAGGAAAGCAAAAAAGCAGCAAGAAAGACAATGCTTTGATGATGACAACGATGATTTACTAAAATTTGTAATTTAAAACAAATTAAAGTGTATATATAGTAAATTAAGTAAAATTTGTAGGTGATGCTCTTCTTCACTTTGCTACCTTTTCTATCCAGATAAAATTCATTATAATTTTCACATTAATCCGCTCTTTAGGCCCACAAGTTTGTAGGCTGTTGTGGTTTGGGACATATAACAAAGATAAATATATAATGTGTTAATTTATGAGCTTTGAAGGTTCTGATAGGTTCTGATTTGGATTTGTGGTCTTTACGCAACTGCTTTTATTTAGCTTCTGTACAGTAGTTCTAGTGACTTTGCTTTACAGATTCTGACTTTACATAGCATTTGAACTACATCTGAATGTAGCTCAAGCTAATAATTACTGGTACTTTTCCTACAGTAAATGTTTAAATACATGTGTTTTACCTTAATTTTGACAGTCTTTGGTTTGAATACTGCTTTTACCACCAGTGTATTTTGTGCTGATGTCAGTCTGTTAAAATGTCAACCATAATGACTTTCACGTATTTGGCTGTCTCAGGTGTCAACACAGTGGAAAACAGTGACAATCACTTTGTAATTCTAACGGCCATAAAAAAAAGACTGGTAGCATTGAGGGTGTGTTAGCTTTACCCTGCAAGCATCTGGATGGCCTCAGGGAGGTTTGTGTTTTAGTTAAGGAAAAGTGGAAAGCACTAAAACTCCCTCCTAAAAAATCACTCCCTCTCTTGCTGTTTTCCACTGTTCACCCCACTCTCCTCTCTCCCCACCTTCTCTGCTGCTCTGCTCCCTCTTTATGGGGACACCGGACTCCCTGACAGTTTGTTTTAAATTTGACCATGCAGATGTTTCTCTGGGTGACTGACTTTTATAGTTTAGAAAAGATTATATCAGCTTTCCGTAAGATTGTGTTACTGTATTTAAAAATGACTGGAGTTCGAAACAGGAGGGTGTGGGGCGAGATCGATTGGGGAAAGAGGGGGAGAGAGAGAGAAATGGATGCTGGACTGAGGGGATTTGAGCAGTGGGAAAGGGTGGGGAGATGAAGGGGTTTGTACTGTAGACCTCCAAATCCTGGTCTGCCTTTTAGTCTCTGCACCACAAACTGGAAAGGGAGATGCTTGAGAGCAGGGAGAATGGAGGGTGGAGATGGAGATTAGGAGGCGGAGGTTAGAGTTCACAGCAGCCAGGTTTGGTTTATTGCATTAGACACAGATTCTTTCTAATTTCAAAGGACAACATCATCGTCAAATTTGAGGATATTAGTTTTTGATAGGCAGCTGGGGCAAAGCACACAGTAAGGGGTGAGTGAGGAGGACAGAGTGAGTCCTACTTTTTCCCATTACAAGCCACATAGCCAAAAATTTGCCTGTCTTTCACTCTGTTCAGTAAACATAAATTAATTTTCTTTCTATATTCTGTCTTTTTCTTTTACTTTATATACCCTACTACATTTCTATTATTTTTCTTGATAACTTATAATAATAATAAATAATAATAATAATACATTTATTTATAAAGCACAATTTCAAAAACAGAGGACTGTTCGTCAAAGTGCTGTACAGTAAAAGTAATAATAAAACAATAGATAAAAACAATGGGTAAAAGCAACAGATAAAAGAACAATAGTTAAAACATGACATTAAAAGTGGTCACAGTTAATCCCAATTCTCTGTAATAATGAAACATTTTAAAGTTAATAGATTACGTAGCTTAAAACATATAAATAAATACAAAACCATAACAGCAGATAACCAAAAGGATCTCAGAATGCCTGCCCATAAGGTCAACTGCAAACTACCAGGTTGTTAGGAAGTGTGGAGTATACACTGTATTTTATCTTGTAAAAGGCCTGAATCAAACATTTCACTGTTGAAAGGTGAGTATAGTGAGGTACAGCAAAGCTATCGAATGTTAAGCTACACTTTATATAAGGCTTTAAAACACTGCAATGACCTCTACTGGAAACCAGATTGAACTTTCCAGCTGAAGGCAATGGTGTGGATATGAGAACGGTTAAAAGGTAGCAAGACACAAAGTGAAAAAGTGCATATAATTTATCTGTAATCTTTATATCACAGTCTTTTTCCTTCTGTATTGGTGTCAGGACGAATCAATTAGGTCATTCATCCGTATTCTCACAAAGAGCAAAACCCATCAACAGCTGCTTCTAATGTTTCCTTATGAAAATATGCAGAATAACAACAGTAACTATAGTTGAAAGATTAAAGAAATGGAAGGCGGCCATCGAGTCTGGTTCATGCTGTAGGTCCAAGCGATTTTAATGAGAGATGAAGAAAGGGTGATGTGGAGGTTTTCTTCACAGGTTTGGCCTGTTTGTTTAACAGGGAGCTCGAGTTTCGTTCATTAAACCGCAGGCTGCTGCTCCACTGTAAGGGCGTAATGCATACGTTATCAGACTGCGTGGCAGGAACTGTTTTGTACTTAACTCTGTGTCCTGTCTGACTGCTGGCTGCGCTGGCTGATTCCTTACTTGCTGGTTGACTTGCTTCTGACTGATTATCAGGTGAGCCCAGTGGCTTACTGAAAGATCAAAAGACACATTACATTACTCTTACTCTGAGCAGAAACATTTCTTTACAGGGTTTAAAATAGCTTCTGTGAGGCTTTCATCAGAATGAGTAAAGCAGAACAATACTTCTCCAATGACAGTTCAGCAGCAGTGCTGGCTGGGGTTAATTACAGTTAAGGTTAATTGTGCATCAGTTCCAGTTGTGGTTCTGGTGCATGTAGCAGCATCAAAACAACTCTTAACGTTGGCCCTGTACTTACTTGCTGTATGAGAGGAAATTGGGCTTAGCGCTGGTAATTTTCTTGCTGCGGTGAAAATGCTGAAGGACAAGAAAGTGACGACATGACGGCTGTGGTGAACTAATTGGCTCCCTACCTGACCTACCTGTCTGACTGACTGACTGGTGGGAAGTCTGACTAATCCATGTTACTGAATCATCTAGGGCTCTTTTCCTCTGCATGTGAGGCATGAGGCAACGATAGGTCTGTTGAAAGATCTGTTGCCTGTTACTTACAGTATGCAGCTGGATGTATTTGACATAATACCTCTATATTAAATGCACAGACTGTGTGAAATATGCCCCTGTATGGCGTTGTTTATGCAGACAATGCTCCAACTTGTCAAGTCTCATACAAAGAAATTAATTTT
>JAUBNQ010000020.1:10528738-10542659 GCA_032353495.1 Ctenopoma kingsleyae | reverse complement strand
GAAATATGCCCCTGTATGGCGTTGTTTATGCAGACAATGCTCCAACTTGTCAAGTCTCATACAAAGAAATTAATTTTGTTTTACACTTAGTCATTTGGCAGACACTTTTACAAGCCAGGTACAAAGTTACTAAATGTAATAGATTCAATTTGGATGTGAAAACCAAGTGGTTTGATCCTTCATTATATTAATAGAAAACAGTAGCATTAAAGTTTTGACAGTATGCTTTTAGAAATTAGTAGTATATAAAAATAATCCAAAGCCAAAACCACCTAAGTAACAAGAGAAAAATATTATGCAGGAGTTAGTTGTGCCACCATGTCTTCACTTCTTCCAGCCTTTCCGTTCTGTAGGGAGCAAAGATTGGTAGTTTGCAGTAATGTACATTTAGAACCCAACATGATTGTCTTGAAATAGATAAAAGGGCATCTCCGCCTTGAACTTTGAGTGGCTTCCATCTTTTTATCATCTCCCTGTTCTGTTCGCCCCTCCAGGCTACTCAGAGATGAGGAAGATGGCAGGGGACAAAGAGCCTGTACCTCCACCATCTCGCCTTCCCTTTGTAGCGCTCTCTCCATCACTGTTAGTCACACATGATTATGCCCTGTCAACTGCAGACCAAGTGTTGCTATTTGCCTCTAATAGTATGACAATCATTGTCAGTGTGTGCTGGGCTCCAAATGTTGTTCAGTGTGTGCCCTTTGACTATGTGTTTTACATATGGTTATCATACACAGATGTTGCCTTGTCTCCACTCACTTTGCCCTGTTTATACATGTGAGAAGATGCTATGCTATGCAATGCATACATACACACTGTTAAAAGAAGATTTTTTCATATAAATGCCCACTTGGCAGAATGTTGTGATCGACATCCAAAGGATAAACAATTGACTGTCTGAACTTGTCAAATCAGATGCGTTTCATTGGTGAGGATCTTGTTTTCAATTGTCTTCACCGTCTACACCAAGACAAGGTTTAAGAAAGCGAGGATAATGGGGAGGAGGTGATAGAGGAGAGAAATACGGAGGCAGAAGAGGAGACAAGGTAGTGAGGGATCAACGTTCATCTCTCTAAAGTGTCTTTGCTTCACCTTTAATCTATGGAAATATATGGAGCAGATGAAGTATAATTGTAAGGTGGACTTTGACCATTAAAATCTCTCAAGTGCTTGCTGCAGAAGAGGCCAGAGAAAGGGACCAGGCAGTAATCACCTCGGGTTCACGCTGCTGATGATAGGGAGGGAATTAATTTACCCTGGAGAAAAACAAATTAAGACTCTACTCAGCCCAGCTCTCTGTCACACAATAGCATATATAAATATTTTATCTTGGGCGATCCAGGTTAGCAAAGGTTTAGTACATCTCCATTTACACAAGGGCCCGCTCTCCACACTGTGGCCTCCGCTCCCCTTTTGGCTCTTCTCCTGATGAGTGCCTGCTGTCCTCTCCTTCACCTCCCTGTTTTCCTACTTTCACTTTCCTCACTGCCTAAACCCATCTTCCAGCAATGTCTAGCTTGCTCGTGTACACCAATTCTCCTCTTAATCTCTTCTGCACTTGATCTCCCACTACCTCTTCAACCTTTTTCCATCTCCTTCAATTGTTAAATTAAAAAAAACAAAAATCTACATTGTCGTTCTTAATACCAACTTGCATGGCTGTGACGTTTAATCCCCTCTGACACAGATGTATCACTTGTTGACAGAGAGTGTGGAGTATACCGTGAAAAATAGGATTCAGCTGACACAGTTGTCACGGTGACTTATGGACCCATATATAAATCAAGTTTGGGGCTACACTGTGTAGAAACAACTTACTTTTCCTATTTAAAATGGAGCACTGATCCCGTTGGATGTTTTGGATTGCAATAAATTTGTCCTGGCAAAAATGTGGAGTTTGTTATTTCAGCTTCCTCTTTCACTTGCCAGTTAAACAATAAAAAACAAGAGTGTGTCATACTGCATTATAGGAAATAGAATAATACTGTAAAATAGCTTTTACTGATTTCTATCTTACTGCCTGTGAAGAAATACATTCATGTAAACCCTCCCTGAACGAGTCTTTTAGCCCTGTGTTGGGTAGGTACAGTATTTATCAAATTAATATTAACTGCTGTGTTTACCTTAAATTGTATTGTATACTTATATGCTGCAAAAGACTGGTCTAGTCTGTTCTCCAGCTCCTCCTAAATGCATGATGGGATGCAGGGGTTAGAAATGGGTGAATGTATTGGTGTCTGTGGCGGTCAAAGTTTGACCATGCAGTCTTTCAATTTAACACTGCTACGCTTTCGTAAGATCAGTTTCAGAACTGTATTTAAGGCTTTTGTAAATGTGTTGTACATTTCTTATTATAATACATTTTAAAGGGGAATAGCATGTAGGCCAACAGCTTTTCAGCCTGCTGTTAATTAAAATTATTCATAGATAAAATAGCTTGTAAAATCACATTGTTATAAATTATAAACCCATTAACCTTGTAAAAAAACATTTATAATATAGCAATTGTGACAAAACACATCAAAATGTTGCATGTCCACTAATAACTTGATTACATGATTTTTCTGCAGCTTTCCTTTTGATTCATCAGTCTGCATTTTTTGATAATACTTGGTTGTCCAAGACCTCTTTTACTGAGGTCATATTTTTGCCTACTTGTAAATAGGTTGTGCTACTGTGTGGCAACGCTGTTTCGATTTCCAAGAGTAAGCTACACGAGCACTTCCTTTACCACTAGCTATGATAACCTCTGTTTGAGTTACACCGGCGTTGAAATGAGCGTCGCGTGTGTTGTGCTGACATGGTGTTGTTGTTGTTGTTGTTGTTGTTGTTGTTGCTGCTGCTGTCGTCAACAAAGTGAGTCAATCAGAGCATCAGCGAGTCTGTAATGACTGAGCTGTGGAAGGCGCGCGGGAGGACAGCGCGAGACCCGGTGTGAGAAACAGCACGCGCCTCCGCTCTGCCTCCCGCCTCGCGGCAACGAGCCTCGTGCTCTAATGAGAGGGATTTAATGGATTTATAGCGGTGGAGGATTCCTGCGTGTCCGCAGGCTCTTGGCTTTGCCGACTAGAAATGTCTGTAATAATTGGTGAGCCGCCTCCACATTAACACGAACCAAAAAGAGAAATAAAAAAACTGCATCAACTCTCAAATACTTTCCCACGGCCGTGGTGAAACCAGGTAGACACGGTCATCACAGATGCTGCCTGTGCAATTAGAAGAGAACTGTGGGACTAGTGTGTAAATGTGAAGATTCATAATGTAGGTATAATTTCCTTACATTTTTTCTTTGGCTTACAAAGTGAAGTGGAAGTAGACTACTGTGAGACTACTTTACATAGTAGTGTAAACATTAAAATGCAGCATGTTATAGTGTAACTCTAACTAATAGGAAGTCAGCATCTTCTGTTGACCTCAAAAACTGGCTCACAGGTGTAACATGGGCCTGTGAGTTGCAGATGTTAACAGATAATTTACAGTAGTCACATACAGTAGTGTGTGTGTGTGTGTGTGTTATATTTTTCATGGACCCTTAAAAAAACAATGACGCATAACTTCACCCTATTTTAATAGTCATTGTCAATACTCTCCTGCCAATACACCTGTGAATTTAAAAGCACAGTTCATGGCTTTTTGTTGCCTTTGATTAGTCTTTAATCCCACCTCACTGAGTCACAGTGTCCTCTGCTTTGTTGATCAATAATGCTAGTCTGCTAATTTATTGTTAATATGCATATTGATCAGGTGTCCCCTGGGACCAGATAGAGAAGCAGTTTAACCTATAGTTGAACTAAATCTTTAAATAGCATCACATTAAATGAATGCTTTCCAGTAAAATTGGCATGATGAGCCAAGGAGTAAATATATGTATTAATACAATCTCACCAAAAATGACATTATACCTAAATATTTTTATTTTAGTATAGAGGTTGATATAGATCTGGTTGCCGTCATTTGATAGATTAAGTAATTTAACAGCTATCTAATTGCATTTTACAGTAATGAATATAAATATTATATATGTGTTAAAGTCATGCTGGAATGAACAGGAAAAAAATATTTTGAAGTTCCACACATATTCATAATGGATGACAAATATGTCAACATTTATATCACAACCAACCCAAATATACTTTCTTCCAAACCTCATCTGATTTTAATAAATCACATTAAAATGAAAACACCATTTACAAAACCATGAGCACTTATTGAGTTAACAACTTAAATTCTCCTTCCTCTCCCAGCTCACCACTCACAAGCTGAGGAGAATTTCAGGACAGAAAAACATTTAGTGTCTGCTTGTTTATTCCTGTGCTCACTCTGTATTTATTCACTCCTGTCACTCATCCTTTTTTTTCCCTCTCTCCACCCGCTCTCCCCTGCGGCTTTCTCTCTCACACAGGCAGTGTGATGGTGCTGCAGCGGAGAGAGAAAGATCTCGGTGACCATCTGAAACCAATTATGGCGGCGCTGCAGCCACCCAGAAACTCAGTGACGGATGGGGATCTTGTATTTATAGCTGGGGTAATTGGCAACACTCAGACACACACACACACACAACACAAGGAAATACAAAGAAATACACTTTTAAATGTACACGCGTAAGTCACAGTTTGTGTTTACACTCAGGGGTAGACATCACACACGCATGGACACATTTGCATAGGCCTCACAGGCAGCAGAAAAGGTGCACAGTCCCTCAGTGCATGTCGTGCTTTCAGTGACGCAGCCTGAGTATGAATCAAACAGCTTTGTCATGGGAAGACAAATAAGGCTCACGGATGGCCAGAGAGGCATGTTTGGGTTTTCCATGGTCTAATCAGAGCTGATGTGTACAGCAAATACTCCAGTCAGGACAGAGGTTGTACATCTTAGCTATCCGTCTTAGCCTGTCAGCGCATCAAACCTGCATTTGAAAACATATACAAAACACATCTGCCTCTTGTTAGGCGCCATAAATGGCTGCCATGTGGTCTGCTGATAAATAGGCCAGTCTATTTATTGGAGGACAACAAATTGGCTACAAACACTGACAAGGAATCGAAGAACTATAAATATTGTGACGTGATGAAATCTTTAAATGTGCCGCACGTATTTTACAAGGATCCCACTGCTTCGCTGTTTTTTATGCAGTTGGAGGTATTTCTTTTGACTGCTTTCTTCTTTCACACACCGCCTTGTTAAATAGGTGGGGAGACAATGGCACTCTCACAGTGCAGGTCTAGGGCTGAGTGTGTGTGGAAGGCTTGGTCGCACTAAAGCTGAGCAGATCCGCCACTTGAGAACGATAAAGAGCCCTGTTACACCCGAATTCTCAGAGAGACGTAACCAGAAATTCCTGAATGAATCGGCAACAGACAAGCCCTAAACCCCGTGTAATTACATATTTGGAGTTTATCAGGGTTTATGCGAAAATGCACAAGTTTCCCTTCCCTGGTGGTCCTTAAACACATCCATATGTCCAGCATGTTTCTATTTCTGCTCCTCCCTCTGCTCTCTCTGTCTACTCGCTCTCTCTCTCTCTCTCTCTCCCTCTCTCTCCCTCCCTCCCTCGCTCCCTCTCTCTCACTCCCCCCTCCTTTATCTTCCACCTCCTATTTTCTCTCCATGAAAAATGGCTGCGACATACAGATGGATGATATGACCCGTTGGAGTGGTGTTTTCCTATTGTTAAGTTGTTGTTGACTCTCTAGACTCACAGTGTGACAGATCCAGTTTGGTGTATTGAAGTGCATCAAGGCCATCAGCACTGGGCCAGAGCTTTTGGTGGAACTGTGTGCAAACAGAGGAAGCCGCAGCCTGTCCACATTGCACAGACTGGAACGCACACACAAATCTGGGGAGGACTTCTATCGTGTGTGGGCCAGTTTTTTCACTTCTTTTTCTCCCTGCCTGCTTCTCTCTTTCACGTTCTCTCTCTCTGCTTCTCCCTGCTTGAGAAAACCGATCTGTTTTAAAACACGTGCTAAATATTACCATATTTACATTTTCCTGTTTCAAGAAGGTAGCAAAAGGGGAGTGTGTGGTGTGGATTTTTCTTTTTCTTTTTTTTTCAGTGGAAAGGTCTTGGTCCGGGGTTAGGCTCTGTTTGAAACTTTAAACCTTTTTCATGCTTATTTGTTTTATGATTCTGCAGGGCACTGTGTTTACACTAAGAGTGCAACATCTGGATTAGATAATTTGTTGGGAATTAACTGAGCCTGGATGCATATCATCCTCATCTGATTACATTTGTTTGATGTGTGTTGCTTTTTTTTCAGCATCCGTTGTTTTTCAGCCGGCTCACCAATATTCAGTTTTTTCTCTACATTTTTGTTTGATATGTTTTCAGACCGATGTAAGACTAACATTGGACAACATTAACCTAAGCTTTAATCACTGGCAGCAGCCTGCCCTCCATGCACTGTCAGAGCTCTCCAGTGCCGGCCTTTCTATAATGGCTTATTCCCAATTAAAGCTCACTGGTAATGTTTGATTTTCCAGTGACACAAGTGACCACTGGAGTGGGCAGTAGTCACTAGTGTCATGGCAGCCATTGTTGCTTCCATGGTTGTGCACTGCATTAACTAATTACATCTTTACATTGGTAATAACATTTCTAAAATATATATACAGTATATGCACTGTCTCAAATAGTTTGGTGGACTTGCAAATCTAATTACACTATGACTACAAGTTTATTGGGTGTTTAAAAATAAACTGGAGGTTTCTAAACTCCAGTGAGTCTGTTTAGCTCTAAACTGGTTACACATTTTTATATGTTTTGTCTTTTATGTACTGTTGGGTGATATAATATGCTATGAAATAACAGAAATGGAGAAATGAAAAGAGATTAAATAGTTTGATCAACCAAATATTAACATCTTTGGATTAGCAAAAATCAGATGATGTTAATCTCTGGGTTTGAGCAACATACACAGATTTTATTTGGCAACCCCTGATCCAAGATGTCATTTGTTATGTTCTGTGCTGTCACGTTATCAGGTCTCCTTGTAAAAATGGGACATGGTTGGTTAAATAATGCCTCAGTAAGCACTTTAAAAAGTTTCTCAATATTAAGCTAATGGACACATTGTAGGACATTTATTTCTGGCCCTTATCCACACTACTGACTTTATCCGACTAAACCTCGTCTCCTCCCAGCCCCTATCGGGCTTTATCTTCACTCTACGATCCGTTACAAATCTGCCTGCTGTCCCCTGGGTGATCTGCCTTGTCACCTCTAATCTGGCCGAGCTGCTGTGATTCCATCACTCCTGTTGAGCCGCACAGAAAGATTAGTCAGACTCCACGTACAACAGATGTGTCCAACACTTGATTTGTGTGTGTTTTATTGACTCTGGCCATCTGTTAATACAGTTGCTGGTTCCTCCTCTTGTGTTTGTTGATGCACACAGACAGGGGAGCCGAGTGCCAGAAGAAACATTCAGCAAAGCAGAGATGAGAGACAGAGAGAGAGAGAGAGTGGAGTTGGAGGTAGGAGGGTAATATTTCATAAAACACTGCTGGTTTAAGTGTTAACCTGCGACCTGCTCTTTTGCTGCATATAGAACAGAAGGTTTGGTCCTTGTTGTTGGTTTAGTTGGACCACTGATTCAGGATAGCACACATGTAGTGTTAGTTGATAAATGAGTCTCAGATGTTGAATGCTTTCACAAAACAGTAAGAGCTTAAATTCCTTCACTAGGAGGAAAGTGAAAGATTGCTTTAGATATCTGAAATTCCTCATGGTACCATTCCTCAGATTCCCTCTCAACACTGAAGGCACACAAGGAGCAGTTGCTGTCAGCATTCATTGGATGTCCATATGTTTGTGTGTATATCTGTGCATGTACTGTATGCTTGTGCATGCTCCTGAACACTGTGGGAATCCCTGGGCTTGCAAAAGGATGATAATGTGTAACAGTTGCAGTAACTTGTATTGGGTTCTTGCCTTGTGCTTTTTTGGACACTGCGCACAACTCCATGGCTTCCTCCATTCTGTCACTCCTCCTCACAGCGTTCACTCCCATGGTGTCTTTTTCCCTCACCTCCTGTCTCATATAACACTTGTGCGAATGCCGTGGAAGCCACAGAGCTTATGAAAACTTTCACCTCACATTAATTATCCTCTGTCTTACTAAAATGCCTAAAAGGTTACATAGATTATGTCTTAAAGCTTAAACCACTCACTCAGCAAGAAGTGCATCATTTAATCGCCTCATTCTCAGACAATATTTGTATTTTGATCCATTTCATCAGCTTTCTTCTCTCTGGCTGGCTCCTTCTCTGCATTCCTCCCATCAGTCTCCTGTGAAGCTGCCCATTTGCCCACTGAATGGAAAATTAAGAGCCGTATGCTTTTAGCTGCTTTGTTTTTTACACAGTGATATTGTTTCTTGCTACCCTCTGTGCTGTGTCACGATGATGTGATTTCTTGACACAGCCGTCACTCGGCCAGTTGAAACCCCAGAACTCCTCGTGAACCTGCTGGAAGGGAGATGGCGCCTCGCCTGGGTAAACACTGTGTTAGGGGGAGCCAGGGACACAGCCTGTTGGTCCTAAATGTGGAGGAAAAATGTCCAATAACTGGGCCTGTGGGAAGTGAGCAGGGCCATGGTTAACCCTTACACATATTCGCTAGGAGCAGGCACAGGAGCAAAGTTGAATCACAGCTGCTCTGAGGGACGTATAGGTAACGGACAAGATTTGAACCAGAGTCCTGCAAACAGGAAATAATTTTCCTGCAGTATCCCCTTTGCAAGGCAGCAAAGTTTAATTCTCATCTAAGTCAACGTAACAAGTAGAATTTCTTAAAAATACATTTTTAAAATGGCCATAAAATAGCTACAATAACCTATAAGCTGGTTATTCAGGTTCAAGTGTTATCCCTTAATAAACTGCCGTTTTAAATTACACGTTAAAGTGAATTAACTGGGAGCAAACTGACCTCAAATCTACATGGGAGACATTTAAGCTTTACACAGACACGCACTGCTACTTGTGTATCTGCCCCTCAGCCTGTACATTCATCCCTCTCAAGAGGTACAGATATCATTTTTTATGCTTTTTACCTAACTGACTCACTTTTGCCCCCTTCAACTTTGACAGCTGAAGGTTTCAGCACCGTCCTGGGTAGCAGTAGGTGTTTGTGGGAGGAAAATATATTCAGCATAGAGCTATTAGAACAATATTCAGATACAATCCTTATTTTAACCTGCATCAAGTGCCAGATGGACTGAGGTTTACTTAGTCTGTTAAAGTCTCAAAGTAACAGGAAGATGAATATCCTTAATTGACTTTTAGAGACTTAACCTCCACCAACACAGCACCTGCTGGTGTGTTGAATGATAATACTGTGACACCACTCTCTCCTCTGGAGTTGATCTCTGTCAACATCTACATGTTGACACAAAATACATACTAATATACATTTAGACACAAATAACAATGACAGGTGATGAAGACGAAATTCAGTATAAATAATCTGCCTGCTCCAGCTCCTTCATAAATATATATAAAGGAACTATTATTACTATTATTAAGGAAATTAATTCATCTGTTAACTTTAAGAAATTACTTTATATGCGATTATACTCTGACATTTTCTTGTAAACAAAAAAAAAAGGATCACGGAGGGATTTTGAACTTGATCACAAACACTTTAGGCTTGGCGGTCCTGACTGTCACGTATAAGAAATGTTGTTCTATAAGAGCAGATTTTGTGTAACTAAAGCAGAAGTTTATATATGACCATGGTTACACTGAATAAAGCCATGTATCCATATATACAGAAATAAACACCAAGCAGCAGTGTTTATTTTTTATCCATATGTGGCTCAGGCATGCAGAAATGCTGGAGCAGTACTGTATAATGAATTATAACAACTTTGCCACAAAATTATAAATATAATAATAATTTATGTACAGATTGAGTAAATACATTTGTTGCAGTTAGATCGCAGCTCTCAGCAGTTTGTCAAAAAACAAAGCACCTTTTAACAGCTAAAAAAGATCTGTGTTTTAGTTTCTGACCACACAATGACAACATGTTAAATATACTGACATCATTCTCCCCCACAGTGGCCAACCTTCTTCTTTGTCATGTTTTTTTTAGGAAATAAAACCCTTTTGAACTTGTTCTAGTTCAGCCTCGTGGCCTGGACTCGCTGCACGTTACATCCAGTGCTACCTCGCAACCTTTGGGAAACAGTTAATGCTCTAATTGGCACTTAATTAGTTAATTGACCCCAGTGTTTTAGGGAATGGGGGCTTTAGGGCACAGGTGAAGGTGGAGAGGATTGGCCCAAGGTGCTTCCTGTGTCACATCACCAGTGGAGGTACCCATCAGCCCCTTTGAAGTGGGACACAAACACTGGAAACACTTTCATCGGGCCAATGTGTCATCACAGCCGGGTCCCATGTATATGTATGGGACTGTCTGAAAATATACAAAGTCCAATTTGCCCGGGACAGACCAACCTCAGGATAATGAATCACATGTGATGTGTATCTGATATGCAGCCTGAGTCATCACCAGATGTTTCAACAGGATTACTTCCAGTTCTGGAGAAGAACAGTGAATTTTCAGAGAAACGAGAAACCAACAGCTCTCCATCAAGAAAGACAAAGAAAAGAAGTCAACAAACATTTGCTGCAGTGATGAGTAAAATGTAAGTGTTTATAAAAAATCTGCATTGGAATCCTCTCAGTGCCTCTAGAAGGCAGACCAAAGTGTTTATTATATATAATTGGGGGTACACATGCCAAATGAAAGGAGTTTTGAGGTCAAGTACAGAAGAGGAAGTAACTTGGGCATCAGGCCTTTCAGATAAAAGCTTACAGGTGGGACTAAGTGCCGTCTTACATATGTAAGCAAGCTGTGGTGCTTGTTTGCTCTGGTGTCTGTTTGTATGTCAAAAATGCAGCTCCCAAAGCATAATGTGTTTGCTCAGTTAAAGCATAGCATGTACTCTGGATAACATTCCCTGTCTCTTTCACTTGGCAAAAACACATATGAACCTGTGTAAATTTGTGAGCCCATGTGCAAACCTCGGCACACAAACACGCACAGAGGTTTGATCGTGCACGCATCCAAAAATAATTCACATTAGTTTACATGCGTTTACGACATAACTCAGGTCTCATCCTGCTTGTTGTTCCCTTAAAGAATAATTCATTTTTTGGGAGAGATGTGGGGGGCTTGATCCTTGTGTGAATTTGTGTGTGGGTTCCTGTATTTGCCCCTGTGTGTTTGCACCCATGTGTGTGGATCAGAGAGGGACGCCCAGCGGGCAGTGTTGTTGTAGGTGAGGGTGAGGAGCCCCCTGATGGGCAGCTGTGGCAGAGAGGCCAGCTTTGATCCAAGGCCTAAAAAGAGGAGGAGGGAGGGCAGAGCAGCAGGCTGTCCAGGAGAGAGGAGAGGTGAAGCAGGGCTGCAGAATGGGGGACTGTGTCTTTCCTTAGACCTCCTTACAACCCTCCAACAAACAAGAAGAAACACCTGTTCTCTGCTACCACCACACTGGGTCTAACTCACTATTCCTCTGACCGTGTTATGACAGTGTAACTTTTCATGTTTATTTGAGATAGTGTTGGAAAAATATTGCCAAAACGCTGCTAAAAGTACGCCTGTAAATTCCTTCTGAATTAATATCCTTTTGAAACATTTGGGGCACTGCAGAGATGATGCCAAATCTCTGAATTTCTGCATTTGATTTCCTCTGTGAGATGAAAAAGGGCTGCACGCTGAGTAGTTTTCCAAATAATTGAATAATGTATTTATTCAATAGGCTCTGGGCAGAGTATTGATTGGCGACAGATTGAGTTACGCGCTGAATCTGTGAGAAGTCTCGCAAAAAGAGACGACCTAACCAAGGGCATGTGTGCAAGGAGCTGTGTGGCCAGACAAATGTATTCAGACGAAATGCATGTCTCTGAGGTCATCCTGGCTTCACATCTGCCTTGAAGAAGAAGTAGTTAATTTAGACCGTTAGTTCTTCCAAATAAGATGCTTTCATTTTTATCTTTCTTTCGCTTTTCTGACTTCACTGATCATGTATGTATTTGATTTTTTTTACCTTATTTCTTTAAACTGTTTCACATATAAATAGTCAGATATTTTCATAATCACATATTTTCCTCAAAATCTCTCCCAGAAACCAGAAGATACTTTACTATTGTAATAAGCTATATAGACTGAAGTAATTATAGCAACTTTTGTCATATTGTGGAAATTCTACTAAGAAGCTGAGAAATTATATTTTCAAAATAAAATATACTCAAAAAAAAAAATCTTTGAATCACGTGGTCCTGATACACTGGTTTTCTCTGCCAAGCACAACGACAAACATCCTCTAAAAGTCAGGCTTCATTGGCCTTGACGCACTCCGCCAGAAAATTACATTTGACAAAATAAATTAATACCAGGTCGCTCTGTTACAGCGTTATGTAGTTCGTTTTTTAGATAGAAAACATTTGTAAGAATGGTTTATGAGTATTTTTATATGCGGTTATACGAGTAGTCTACTGAATTTTCTAATACAGCAGAACACAACAGTGACAATAACACAAAAGATAATAATCCTAATGAAAAATGTTAGGCCTACAAGGTTATTGTTTATTTAACACCATGTAATTAGATTTTTTCTTATTAATGATATAATTAGACAGCAGGCTACGTTGTTTGAATAAATAAAAAATCTGATTATTAATCGATACGTTTATTAATTATACTTGATAATCGAGCTTTTGTGCTGATTGAAATGATTTAAATCGAATTAAAATGTCCAGTTAATCCTGCTTCGATTTCCACTGTATGGAAATGGAAAACGTGTTTGGTGACGTTTCGTGCGCTGGTACAATGACGAAGAATTATTTCATTCACCTGCAAAATGTTTTTTTTTTTTCCTGTGTTACAATAAATGTCATTTAAATAAGGATAAAGGCAGATTAGGGCATAAAGAATGAATGAAGTCCGGCCTCTGTTGAACCTTGAAAATGGGTGCTTAATGTTGTCAGATCAGCCTTTGTTGGCAGGAGAAATACTGAATACAGGAGTGAAGTTATGACAAATGAGTGGGAGGCGCTGGCCTGTGCAGCCTGGCAGCACGCAGACAATTAAAGGCAATCTGATAGCTGGAATTTGCAGTTCCTCACATGTCATTAGTGCGTCTGAATAATGGTCTTAACAGTGCGCTTTACAGTTACAGACCAGACTCACCAATTTAAAGTCGTCTGGTCCTAAACGTTTCACGAAAATATAAGTGTGGTAGTAGTGCTACTGGTTGTAGAGATGAGATGGCCCTTCACTCCCCCACAAACAAGCAGCGTTATTAATACAAAGGTAGAATTTGGCAGATTTACTCACTTATTTTGCGCAAAATAAATCGAAAGAACTCAATTTGCTAAAGATGAACAAAATTATAATTACTTAAGAGGCAGAACATATTTTCAGACTTCTCCTTAACTGATCCTAAAACGGACATTGACTTCCGTTATATAATTATGGCCATGTTGATCTCCATCGAGAAAGAATGACGCTTGTTGGGCCTCAAGCCAGAGCCTGCTGCTCTGCATGCAATGGGAAACGCTGGCCCTGCGCAGGGCTGTTTAGTGTGGTTTTGGAGGAGTACCGATGCCATATGCGCTGCCTGTCCTGCATGATGCATGTGCGCCTTGTGGGGTACACTAAAAAAGAAAAACAACAATTAGACATGAATGTGTGTGTCCAAACAAACGAATCAAAGGCCCGTTGTGTTTGTGGGAATATGACTGGTGGGGGAGAGATCTTCCCCCTTCTCTCTTTATGTCTGGACTGACCCCGCATTTGAGTCCTGTGGTGCGAGGCCGAGACACACAGATGGGCTGCAGTCCCTCGTTCTGTCGCTCTCCTCTCACTCTTTCATTATCAGTCTTTTAGTCGCAGTTCAGTTTTATTCAG
>JAUBNQ010000020.1:10482341-10528638 GCA_032353495.1 Ctenopoma kingsleyae | reverse complement strand
AGTTCAATGCAGCTGAGTTCTGCTCTGCTGTCATAAATGATGCTGAAAACTGAAAAGTTATCTCATGGAAAACGCGTATAAAAGCACCTTTTTGTCTGTCTGTCTCTTCCCACAACAAACAAACAGCAGTCTGAGCACGCCTGTCCCAGACTATAGCAAAAATACAGTGTTTTTTTCTGCGTACACGTGAGGATGTGGTTGTGCGCCATCAAATGTAATAACAGGACCAAACAACTGTCATGCTTAGGTGATATTGTCCAAAAACAATGTGACACTTGGTGATTTAGATTATGCCCACGTTTGAAAATGGAAATTGTGGACTGAGAATAAAAAGTAAACAATAACATAAACAAGATAAAGATAGAATTAACTGTTTGGAGAAAAATACTATAATGGCAACTGTAGACAATACTTTATAGCCTATGCCACAGGCATTTTAGAAAAAATAGACATTTATCACTGCTGCCCTGGACTAAACAGGCTACTAATTTCTGTTTTGTATCATTTGTATGTAAATTTAGTAAATGCAGTTTTTAGTAGCTCCGGGGTGAAATCAGCAGAGCGAAACTCGGAGTTAGATGTGACACGATCGATGATTTGAAGTTTTTCTGCAGCAGTAAAGTTGCACTTTAAATGTGTGAACTCTTAGCGCAGCTTGTGTGGGCCTGCAGCGGTGAAAACCTCATGTCCGTTTAGCGCTGCTGCCCCGACACCAAACTGTCTGAGCCTCAGACATGGTTTCTGTCCCTCCCAACCTCCCAGGCTGCTCAGAGAAGGTAAAAGGCTCCAGAAGCACATCGAGACTGAATGGACCGGGAGCCAACAAAGCGGTGGGGCCCCGGCCGTGCGGGCTCTCTGTTTGCAAGCCTCCGGTGGTTGAGACGAGGCGGCGCATGGGTCTGGGGGCTCCCACTGCATTATGCTGTAATAGGTTTGGGATGATCTAAACGGTTTGTTGACTGGGACAATAAATCTGTTGTGTGTTTCTTGGCATGCTGAGGGGAGGATTACAAGTTGTCACACAAAGGAATGCAAATTGCAAGCAAACTCTCCGAGAGGCCTGTGGAGTAGCCAGCTATTTAGAGCATTTGTGCGGATCTGTGCTTCTCTCTCTCACTATTTTATGTTTCTCTATTAGTCCTAATAACTGTGAAGGGCCTGAGAGTAGCCACTGTATTCATCTCAAATAAATGGCTTTCCCGCACCAGGCCCTATAGACCTCCACATTTGCATTCTATCGAGTGAGATGACCAGCAGGACAATTGGCGTTAAGTCTCTTTCAGACGGTCAAATGGAAATGTTGAATCTCAAATGACATTTTTCCACTCTCCATATTATCATTTGTTTTCTACACACATTTTTTTTTTGGTGGCATTCAAGTTTGATACACATATCTGTTTTATACACATCTGAAGCAGAGTTTTCGGTGTTGTGTCCACTTTGCAGAGGAGTCTATTCTTCATTCATACCTCCTCCTAGCGACTGCACGATGAAGTACAAGGACATTAGCTTCCTAAATCAGAGACCATCAGCTGAACAGCCGGGTCAACCTTGTTTGAATGAAACAGTGATAGAATAATTCAGCGACGTTTTATCCTCATTCTACTAACAAACACTAACATCCAGTTGTATGAGCAGTGACAGAGGGAAAAACTCGCTTCACTTGTGGTGGTCTATTTTTTTTTTCTCTCAGTGTGAACTGGACTGTAGTCCGTGCGCCAACTTTCTGTCAGGCAGCAGATGCCTGAGGCCGGGTGCACCAAACCACAGGACACGGATCAACAAGGAGATAGCGGAATTATTCCTCTCAAATCTCAGCAGTAGTCGGCCTGACCTGCGGCTACTTGAGCTGAGAGATATTACAGACGGCACAAACTGCCGGCTCAGGTTACTGTACTGTAGCTTATGGTATCAGGCGATCACACTGACACAAACTCCTACTAAAAGTCCAAATGAATCTCGCCATAAAATTAACCCTCATTTAGCTGGTTTACGTGGGAGAGCATATTTCCCTCCTACCGGAACACTATAAAACAGTAGATCAACATGAGCCTAATTCATGAATAGAGTTAAATTAGAGACGATTTTATTTGCTTATACAAAAAAAAAGGGTTAAAAGTTTTTATTATATTTTTCGTGGATTCAGTGCTTACATTTGCAAACAGTAAATAGCCTGTTTAAAACAATTAATAGACCTACACTATATTGAAACAACATTTATTTTAAAAATTACATCTGAAGACCTATTTATATATCATATTCACTACATAATAATACATGTTATGTTTATATTATTTTACACTGTGGTAAAAAAGACCACAGTTCTGGGTTATGCTTTATTTTTAAGCACAACAATATTTGGTTCCAGGCTTTATTTTTGTAAATTGAAGCTGCTGCAGTGGCATACCACCTGATTCCTGTAATGAGCTCTGTTGGTTGATTCATAACTGTGATTAAAAAGAGTCGTTTTCACATTTTGAGTCAGTGGAGGGTTGTTTTAATTGGCAATCAGTCTGGAAAGTGAAGGCACACACTTGTTATTTATGCACACACTCTTATTTCTTGCAAACGTATAAACAGACCACCGATACTACACAAAGAACCTACAATACGCCTCACAGTTCACGATGCATTGTCTGGCCATTGTTGTTGAATGTACGTATTCAGTCATTTGCCCAAGGTTACCACAGCTCTATTTCTTCTCCCCCACTTCTTTACACTGCACAGCAGAGATAGTTTAATTAAAGAACAACATTATCTTAGAGCAGCTGCACTCCTAGCAGGGAGGAATGCACTGTTTTAAGTGCCATATCAGGAGAGAGAGAGAGAGAGAGAGACCATGCTGCCTACAATGGGTTACTGCTTACCCTCCTCCAGCCTATATGGCCCATGCTCTGCCAATAGCTTTTAATGGTGTGATTGTAAAACATCTTGTCATGTGAGGGAGTTACAATGATGTTTTATAGCCCACAGCTTTCAAAGATGAGCCACAATATTGCCCCCCGTAACTTTTAAAACAGGCTCAGTGTGTGCAAAGAATTGCATAACGCCAAGGACCATTATTTTCAAATGCACACTTAAAGACAGAGCATGTGTGTTCTGATGTGGATCATAAAGTGAGTACTTAAACACAAGGCTACGGACATGCTGCACACATACGCCTGGACACACTTGCACAGTGACATCCTGCACACACAAATATATGCACAGAAACTAACAATTGTATATGTAGCAGAAAGGAGAGAGATTATGTAGATCTGAGGCACCTTTGACCATTAGAGTAAACTGCTGCGTCTGGCCACACATAAGTACAGAGCAGGTGGACAGACGGACAGACAGACAGACAATTCACTGGCAGTTGGGGAAAAATATGAAGAACGTCAGCCTACCCCAACCCCCTCTTTTTAGGTATTATTGTACAGCAGTGATTTGCATTCGCAGGTTATTAATGTGATTTCCATTATCTTCCTCTTTTAAATGAACACTGGTGTTTGAAAGCTGATCTGTTGGCCAGGTGAAGCCCGGTCGGCCACATGATGTCTGAGGCCAGCAGCGAGGGCGGGCCATATAAATAACATTTTTTTTTCCGTAATCAACACGATCGTAACCTCTGCAGAACAAAGGCATGAATATCCATTTCCAAGGAAAAGAGTGAGTGCCCTCTTCATACCCCCCTCACCCTCTTCGCCCTATGTTGTACTGTACTCGTTACCCTGGTAACCCCATGGGCAGAATGCAGATCAGGGGGACCAACGAAGCGGCCCCTTGTGTCCCCTCACAATTCATCCTGATGATGACTAACACTTTTGTTCATGGAGAGGGCAGGTGGGAGTTACAATACGCTTCAAATCATTGCCCACCTGATATCCCCCCCTTTACTTTCCCATTCTCACTCTCCAATCCACATCTTTCTTTCTCTATTCTTTTGTTTAATCTTTCCAACAATTCTCTCTTTCTTCAACTCAACCTCTCTCTGTTTTCTATTTTGTTCATTTTGCCTTTTTTAGTTTACCCTTTTCCTTTTTTTGTCCGTCCATCCACTCAGGGGATCATGGTGAGTCCCACAAAGCTCACTCGCAGCAGATGTGGCGGTGGTTTGCAAGAGGTCAGTGTTATCTAAACAGACCCATTGGGCTATTTGCTATAGCACCCTCCATCAGGCAGGAAGCTCTGAGGAATCAGCGCATCACTTCAATCAGCCACGACAGCACACAATGAATTTATAATGGCTGGAGATGGGTGAGAAATGAAATCAGATGGAAACTGAGAGAAAGAGGACAAGGAGGGAGGTGGGGGAGACGAGAGTAGAAGAGAGTGAACCAAAGAGGCAAAGGAGAGCAAGTTGTTCTCCGCATCAGTGACAGCTACGTGAGAGACTGTGTTGTTTGTTGGTGGTCTGGAACAAACAAGTGATTGTTGAAAGTGAGGAGATGGACTGTGACTGTGTTTGACAGTAAACTGTACAGTATATGTGTGTGTGTGAGAGGTTACACACATATACTCACAAAGCTCCTTCACATGCACTGCGCATGCTTGTCTGTACAGAAAGTTTGTGTACTAATGTACATAGAATAGAAGAAACGGGCAGCATTCTACGTGCATGGGCGTGTGCACATATGTGTCTTTATTGGCTTGTGTGCAAAGAGAGCTAGTAATCTTATCGCTGTTCAGAGGGTAAGTACATGTGACAGTAGATACTATATATACAAACTCTTGATCAATATCTTGATAGATTGTCAGATAATGACTCTTCGGGCAGATATGGACAATTGCTTCAATATGTATGTTTTCCTGGCTTGTGTGCAGACAGCTTGGCTGAGGGCCATCATCCACAATTCATGATCCAAAGGCTGAGCATGGTCCAGTCTAGGCTTGGACTGACTGACTGCAGCCAGCCCCTCACTCCCCAGCACAGCCTCTGCCCTTTGACCACATTAACCAGTGCAGTCAGGCTCACTCTTCTCTTATCACTTGGAATCAAACATTAAAAGAGGGAGGGAGCCAGTGTTACTCATAAAATCAGAGAAATATGAACAGTGAACTGCAAAAGATAAAAGACAGTGAGAAGCAGAAATGGCGATTAAAAACGAAAAACTCAAATTTGAGGACTGAAAAGTGAAAACAAGGGGAAGCTGAAGAAGGAATACAATCTCAGAGATGAGGGTGATATAAAGCAGGAATATACCACGCCACGTGGCTTTGTCCTATAAGCTTTCGCTTCCTGTCGCACCAAGTTTGGCATCTAAAACAAGCAGGGCGGAGTTCAGCTGTAGGCAAACAGGACATTTTATAAGTACCATTCCACAATTACCTGTTACCTTGACTGTTGTGGTTTTAAGAGCGGTCTGGCTTTGGAGTTACCTGGATACACCTGGAGGAGAGTGATAAAAGAAGCTGGGGGTGTTAGAAACTCAAGGTGGGAATGAGCTCATATCTGAGTGTCCGCAGTCTGCACCCAAAACTCCATCTGTCTGTCTGCTGTACCAGGGCCGCTGGCGCCCACACACACCCTGCCTATCTGTCTGCCTGCCTGCGTGTCTGCATGTCTGTCTGACTTTGCGTGCACTCTAATAAAGCCAAGTTTTCTCAGTGGTTTCATCAGTTAAGCCTATATGTTACTTGCCATCCTCTCCTCTATGCACACACGCAACATTTCAGGCAGGTGGTTTGCTGATAGTGATGGGTAGGAAAATATTTGATGTCCCCAGCTTGGCCATTTAACATTCTCACCCAGTGCTCTGACCTTAAAGAGTGTGCATGCATGCATAGTGCGTGCATGAGGTTTTTGTGTGTCTGTGTGTGTGTGTATTTTGCACATATGTGGATCATCACAGTGCATTGCTGTGTGTTTGTCCTCTTAGCTTTTAGCCCCAGTTAGTTGGTCAGACCCCCATAACTCTATGCACACACACACATTGTCCTATTAGCAGGACTTATCAGAGCCCATTTGACCTCCACCTTCTACCTGACCTCTAGCCTCATCCCATGAGAGAGTGGTTCAGCAAGATGAAAGTAAGTGTGTGTGTGTGACAGGATGGTGGGGGTAGGGGGGTGGGGGATCCACTGCTGTCTGACTGTGAGCAAACACTGATGGTCAAACACATGGCCTCCTCTGCCCCTTGTATTCCTTCTCCCTCCCCTCTCCTCTCCCTCATCCCGCTCTTCAGTGACATGTTAATTAGTATATAAGCAACATTTGGGTATTTAAACAGAAAGTGGTTTTGGACTTCAGCTTAAAAGATTCACCAAGAAATTGCACCGGTGCCACTTTGATATAATAATTCAAATAATTCAAATTCAAATAATTTTGTTGCTAGGTTATTGTACTGAAATGCATGACATTGAATTCCCTTTACTAAATCCACCTCTGTAATGGTTTTGTAACTGTAGATTAATCCAAATCATATATAACATGGGTTTTCCCTTTTTTATTGACAGCTATTGTCAAATAGTGTCTTATTTCCCATTTTTTATTCAGAAACTGAATGATGACAGATAAGTAATTGAATTTCACACTGTTTGACGAAACTATCTTAATATTGTTGTTGATTATTCATAGTTACAAAAGATTGACTTACTAACTCCTCATGGTCTCAGTATGATATAGTTTATTTAAACAGGATCTGCTCCCAGTCATGCTGTGCTTTTCATTCTTTCTCCAGGTCATTTCTGCTTCTTCTCCCTGTTTCTTGCAGATGTATTTCCTCAAGTTGAACCTAGGATTCTAAAGCCAAGATGTCCCATATTCATTTCCAACAGACCTACTGCCAAATTTACTATCCATCCAAAACTGCTCACCAGCTTCCAGCACAATCTTTCAACCATTTCCATTTTCAAAAAAGTAACTGCCATTATATCAAGCTGTGGTCCTTCCACTTGTGAACTTCGATTTGTTTTTCTGTGCAATATCTTGAGCTGTTGGGGCTTGACTGGAAAATGCAGACATATTGCTCAAATTTCCATTGTGTAAACTTTAAACATAATACGTTCTTTTAAATGTTTTACCTCCCATGATTAAGTTACCATTTTTCCACCAATGGGACGTCTGAGGTGTTCTATAGAGCCAAGTATCAGTGCAGTGGAGTTAGTTTTGCAGTCCAGATTGGGTGAATTTCAAATGAGGAAAAAAATATCTGCTGCAAAGAAAAGGGCCTAAGTTAGAGCAGCACAGAGAGCTCTCTTATTGAAAGTTTCATTTCACACTCCTCCATCCTGTATTCTGCAGCAGACAGGGTCTTTTATTAAAAGGAAACAATAGGGGTCTTAATCAGCAGACCTTTCCCCCTCGCCAGTTCCTGGGTCAACTGATGGCCCACACTGCTTTGTACCAAGTGAACGGCATAAAATATATGTTTATAAAAAGGAGAATTAATCACAGTGGGTATCTTTGGATAAAGTCATATTTGTTTTTTATACCCTTTCTCCAGCTCTATCTAGGAGGGCTTTCATGTGGTTGTAATTACCATATTTCATTAGCGTGTGGAGTGTCACCGCTGGAGCATCAAAGCGGTTGGCTCTTTGCATGTGCGGCAACCACTGCCAGGGAAGTACACAAATATCTGTTTTTTTCCCAGAATAAATTCGCCCGCGCCTGTTTTTGAGTGCACTCTCTCCCTCAAGCTGCTGTCAATATCAAAGAGAACCCATTCCACATGTGAAGTGCCCCTTGTGCAGAATAATAAAGCAGTGCATCATGGCAAAAAACTGTGAAACACAACACTCTCACCACCATCCTTCGGTGCACACACATGCACATATACAGTACACATGAGCGCACAAGCACACATGGTATTCCTCTCTCCTTTGTACCTACTTTACTCTCTTCAGTACACATTCACTCCTTCTACCTCTGCACTCAAAAACAAACTATTTTGCCTCACTGCAATACAGAACCAGTAGTACAACATACGTATTCACTATTCTCTTACTTGTTACTAGTTTATTTCTAACCTAAGATGCATGCATTTTTTGTTTGATACTGTAAAGAAAACATATTATATTGATTATTATTATTTTATTATCATCAAACTCTACCAAATAAAACCTGATATTAGGACTTCGTGCTGTAGAACTCCTTGTACTGTTAAAAATAAAGAACAATGCCATGCATTTTGCACTGATTGGTATATTTCTTTAGTAAAAATACAGTGGCCAGCAGAGTTTATTTCTGAGTTCTTGAAACTAAAGCAGAATGCAGTTGCTTAGTTGCTTAAGAATAAACAACATGTTCATGATGATGAATGAATAAGTCACTCAGTGAGTCAGTGTGGTCCTTTTTATGTGTTTAAATATTTTTGGATAACTTTGACACCGGGTTTATAATCTACTGTATATGAGAACAAAGAAATGTGAATTCACTCTGAAATTTATTGTGTAAAATTAACACAGCATGAAATAACCCCTTTATTATGAACAGAGCTTTGATATGCCTTCACCAGATGCTGTTCTGCCTTGCATACTTGCACCTTGTGTTAGGGCGACACAAGGCCACAGGGCTCAGTCCTATGACTCAAAGCCACACATCTTGAAGGGGACTCGGACAATGGGAGAAAATAATGTCTCAACCAGCACAAACACAAATGAGCAGTGAGTAAGCAGAGATCACCAAACGTCACAGCTTTGCCTTCACTATCAGGAGGATTATCTGAAGGAAGAGCTATCTGCCCCAGGGCTAAACACACTTTTGTTTCTCAAAGCTTTATGACTGCCCTCGGCTAGACAGAGAATCAAAGCTCTCTGTAAAACATAGGGTAACGTTCACCAAACAGGACATAGTGAGGGTAGACAACGTTCCCTACAGCTTATAATTACAGATCTAGTGATTTAAAAAAACAAAACAAACAACATTTCGTAAACATATTTCAACAACAACCAGACAGAATTGCTGCTCCCTGTGTCGGTTTTGGTGCCCACATTTGCTTCAACAGATCTGATTAACAGAGACATTATGTTGCTGTAATGTAAAAATCATCTGTCATAACATGACTCTTCTGCGTGTTACTGCTGTGATTAGTGTGCAAGCTGCAGTTCAAAATTCAAAACAGCACATACTTGAAATGCTCTTAACAGCTCCAGCAGCCTGAGATCGATGCTCACCTTGGTTCTTGTGACTTTCACTCTCTGTGAGGTATCGATCACAGACGAGGCTACAGCGTTGAAATGTGAAACCACTGCAACACATGCGTCTTTTACAATTGTGTATGTCTCTAAATCCAAGACCTATAAGAACTTAACAGATGAACACCTATGCTGCTTGTATTTCTTCTTCCACATACTTTTTATTGACTTGCTGAAATTACTTAAGCATCCTCTCTGAGCAAACATGGCAGTTTGATTCTTAATTCTTTAACCAGAAGTGATTTTTAACAACTTCCTGGTCTCCTTTCAGTCAAGTCAATAGGTCTGAAGCCTGATCCACTGCAGGCTTCTTCAGGCCCAGTAAGCCTTAACCTTGGAGAACCCCCTCCCTCCCCAATAGGTCCAGGCCAATGGAGAAGGAAAACTGAGGGTGGGAGGGGAGGCCACGGGGTGCTGGAGGTGTGTGGAGAAACCAAGGACCTGCCACATTATATGCTTTAACATGACTGGCAAATCCACCACGGTTAAACAAACTTAACCTTCATTTGTGAAACGGTGCAAATCAAAGGGCAAAAAACGACTTGTGCAAGTAATTACCACCGGTGGAGAGCAACAGGGCAAGGGAAGGTTGGAGGGAAGAGAGGTGGGAGGGAAGAGTGGGATGAGGCAGTGTTGGCGGGGATGTGGGGGTAGGGTGGTCAGTCTCAGAGACAGCAAGGCGTTAACAAGTTGAATGAAAGGAAATGGGAATCATTTAAGGTGAGGGGTAATTTTAATGAGTTTGCTCAGAAATTGATTTTCCACTGTAATCTTTTATTTATATGCGACTGGTGGCGTGTCCCCGGCAGAGTGAGGGTCAGCCCTCAGAGCGCCCTGTCAAGGCCCCCACTCCCTCAAACAACATCCCAAAGCCCAGGGAAAATGGTATTCTAGCTAAGGCAAATATTGTCCTGTCTTGGCTTAAGGGGCGAAAAAGCTGTTTGTTCTAAAAAACTTGCTCTTTACCTTTTTTTTTTTCACCATTCAAGAGGAGGGTGTTTAAGAGGGAAAGGCTCTCTTGAAAGATAAGTATAAAATTAAAATTGCAGTTCTTAGTACCGTCTAGTTAATATTGATTGGAAGCATTTAATTATATAATCTCTAGAGGTTTTTATGGCTTTATCAATGTGATGTATCAGAATTTAGTTTACTGTACTTCAGCAGCTAACTAATGTTTGGCTTATTTCACTTTTAGTGATTCCTTTTTAAAATGCATCTTATTTATGAGGTTGACTATATATATATATATATATATATATATATATACCTACATATATATATATATACCTACATATATATATATATATATATGTATATACAATTTCTTATCCTTCATCATTAAAGTGTGTGTAAAGAGCCATAATCAATTTTACATGTTATACATAATTAAATTTTTCTTGTAAATGCGAAACAGCATTAATTTGGTTTTTGTTTCATAGATATTTTGTAACCGTGACTTAAACATTAATGAGACAAATGTGGTCCGTAGTACAATTTGTGTGTGTACATTTTGAATATATAATATTTATATACTGGTTTATTCTTTTAGTTGTAATCATCTAAGCTTCAATTGGAATAGCAGGTCTAGTATTCTTTAGCTTTAAATGCTAAATAAGCCCTAGATGAAATTAATTTTATGTAATATTAGGTGAAATTTCTTAAATATATTTAGAATTTAAATATAGTATCCAAAAAGCAGCACCTACCTGTCTCTGTCCATGTCTTCAGTCTGATGGTCTGGTTATGAGGCCTTGTAACAGGTTTTAATCTGCTGCACTTTTTGTAGTTTGTGTTATTGCTGAAGTTTTGATGGGACTCTGGCGCCCTTTCGTGGTACAAATGCTAACTACAGCTGTTCATTTAGAGCCATTGTGTGCCAACATGTGTGGAGAAAATTTTTCATAATAATGCCTACTGAGAAAAAGGTGTTGTACACATTATCTTATGTTATTTTAACTATTAAATATATCAGTAGGAAAACATAACAACATGGCTCCAGGTATTAGCAACCTAGTCACTATTACAGTGATGTTGAAAGACTGCATGAGAAATTCAAATTAATTTAAGGTACTTAAATGTATAGATCATGTTCATGTTAATTCAAAAGTTAAACAGCAGTGTTCCTGGAGACTCACAGCCAAAAAGTAGCCACCTGTCATCAATATTGTAATTGTTATATTTAAAGTGAATACAGTCAGATGCCTTTATCTATGGCCCATGTTGACCTTCAGTTACAGACTGAGCTCTAAAGTTAAAATAAATGTAATGTAATGTAAAATAAATATGTGGATGTTAGTAACTAACTTTAAAAAGTATTGTGAAAGTTTCTGTTTAATGTTAAAACAGACCTAATACGGTCTTCTCCTGAACCAGTGATTACATCATTATAATGTTGTGATTATCCCAATCAGCAGTGTATAAACTACATATATTAGCAGTACATGCAATATTCTTACACTAAGTAAGTACGTACTAAGGCTTTTTTTTGTGACTAATATTGCCTTCTACAATAATCTCTTTGTCTGCAACTTTCTTTGCCCCACAAATCCGTTTTCTTTTGTAATTGCTTTTCTTTGTAGTCTAATGATTATAAGATGTTGAATACTATCTTGTCTAAGGCCTGTGTGATGTAACCCTTGTGTTAGTACTGTAACACAGGCTCTGACTTTAGTTTTCCCATTTGTATGTTGTCTTGGCTTCAGCCAGCAGATGGCAGATTGACATCACCTATTGTACAAATTCCCCACTTATATTAACTTGTAAGTTATGTTCTCTGTATATCATTTAAAGTTCTTTATTATATACAAAACTATGCACATTGCTCATGCACATTTATTTATATTTTTATTTTATTCAAAGTGTTTCAATAAACAAAATATTAAACTGAGAAATCTTGTAATTTACAATAGAAATGGCAAATCTTCTCACTGACACTTTTCTGAGGATATTAACTTTGCCCAAATCATCTGTCACATGAAAACAAAGCAGTCGCAACACACTTTATTAGTTTTCAAATTTTATTTTTTCATTTTTCTTCAAAAAGCAAGAAAATATACTCTTTCTTCCAGAGATAATAAATATACAATATTTCTTTATGAACAAAATGCACAATTTACAAACATGGAAACTGAGTACTCCAACTCCTACACATTATTGTGTGACTGTATACATTTAACTCATTTATAACAGAGTTATTAGTATGTTCTATTCTCATTATTATTGTCAGTCTCATTTTTCTATACAATATTACAATTGACATTAGGTAGAAGACTCCGCCACACACCCTCAGGAATACAGGTCTTCTTTGTGCTAGGCGTTTGTTATTCTATCGTAATACTTTCATGAGGTTTGAAGACTCAATTGTGTACAGTCAAAGACAATCCAGTCAGTGTTTGCGTCATGGCTGAGAGCTTATTACACACATCTTTAGACTTGACACACATTTAGAATTTTTTCTTGGCATTATGGCAGACTAGTGCTGAGCCATCCGTGTGGTCAAGGCTGACATCATAACTGTCCTGCCTGAGGACATCATGTTATTCCTCCATCTCTTCTCTGTATGTGTTGATGTTCAGTCCTTGCTTATCAGGTACATACCACTGCTCTGATAGGGACGCAGTAGTGTCTGAGTGTTTGTGAGATAACGGTGTCTTATGGTCAGCAGGTGAAGAGGATTTGTGATAATAGCCAGGCTAAAAGACAAGACAGTGTGAGTGTGCTGTGGACCAAGGCTGGCTGAGCGGAGCTGGGATCAGGTGGAGTGGAGGAGGGTGTACTGGGGTGTTGCTCCGTGGTGTAAATCTCCATCCGTCTGTGCTGCTCTTGATGGGTTAGTGGAGGCTGCACCGTCACATAGCCATTGATTATCCTTACATTAGGTGGTGGGGTCGTGCTGGAGAAAGTAAAAAATAAGAATTCAGAGTTTAGCTGATCAGGGATTAGTTAGTTTAACTTTGATTTACAAATATATGCGTTCATTTAGATTTTTTTTGTTGTCTAATTTATTGTTTAGGCATCCCACCCTACAGATACGTATTTCAGTAAAATGATGGGTCTGTTCTGGGGGTTATATTGTGTTGTGTAGGCTAGTGGGCACTGAATGTTTCGAAAACACAATTGACTTACACTCTGAACTGTCCCTAAACGCCTCGCACACAGCACACAACACCCTAACTTTCTTAATGTAGAAACCAGGCAAAGCAATTTCTAATATCCGTGTTATTGTATATAATTTCTCTAAAGTCTCAGGGAGCTGAAGCAGGAGACTTCCAGAACTTCCCTTCTACAAGAGGTGGGATGTCTATGTTTACATATATTTCCATCTACTGCTTGTCCTTGCAAGGTTTACGGGAGTGCTGGAGCTGTCATTGGGCGAGAGGCGGGGTACACCCTGGACAGGTTACCAGTCTATCACAGGGCGTTTGCATATTAAAAAACAATAAATAAATAAATAAATAATGACCTGGTTCCAGCTTCTCAAATGTAAATGTTTGCTAAATATGTGTTGTTGGTGGCACAAATCAGGCAATCTGATAATGTTACTTAAAGCTTTATACTTATGACCTATAATTACCTTATGAACTAAACATGAACAACCAGTATGTCTTTCATTTCTTCTGACATGCACAGATCTTATTTTAAATATCTGTGAATTATATTATTCTTTACTAATCTAAATTGAAGTCTGCATTGAACTAAGCATCACCCCAGCTACTTATAAAAATGAAACAATACCATAAATAATTTAATAGAGTAAATGAATTAGTACAGTTATCTGGTTATAAAAGATATCTCACCCATCCTCAATGCGAACCCACAGGTCACTGAAAAGGCGCGGTCTCCCATGGCCGTGGTGAGCTTTGCGAGGCCTTTTGTGTCGCCCAAATTCCTCCAGCTGGCTCAGGCTGTCGGGGAGCAGCATGTGAGGTAGCTCCTCCTCTCCGAGGCCAGGGGTGTTCTGTGGGTCCTCCAGCTCCATTTCTGGTGGACTGGTGAGCCAACTGGGGGGAGAAGCTGTGCTAGAGTCAGGGCTTTCCTCACTTGATCCTGCTGCAGACTCTTCAACTGGTTTACTCCTGGAGGAGAAAAAGAAGGATATAGAAGACATGGAGTCAATTTATACTATTTAAAATCCTACTCAATATTTTTTCATTTATATAAATCTCAGGTGAATTGAAACCTTTTGCATGTTTCTCAGGGCTGTTTCACTTTTCTAAGATTTCAAAAGTGCTGTCAGTAAATGTTACTGTGGTTTCTGACCACGCTATTGCTTTCCACTCACTTCACCTTCAATCAAGGACATGAATCCCACATACGATTTCTTGAACTATAAATGCTGTACTGACTGGCAGAAATACACAGCAAGCAACATTAGAGGAAGTTGTAATTTCTGTGACCGTAGTGTTGCTTAAAGCAGACCACCCAGAATCACCTGCCTCTCCTTGAAATCTTTTGCCACACTTCTTTTACTTCCACCCATTACTCATACTTTCTCCACTCGTTATTTTACTGTCAGTGTGGCTCACACGTGAGTTTGTGTAGAGCGTTGAAATGGACCTACTGTTCAGTTAAGGAAGTTACACTGAAACAGGCAGTGGAAAGTAAAAAATAAAGGATTCCCTATGCTGACGTCAAACTCTCATATCTTGTTACCAAGCATGATATGATGGATTGTAGAATGGGTGTTAATCATGATTTCCACCGCTCATGCATAACTCATTCTGCTTCGCTGTTCGTCATAAATTTGACGGTCTGCACTTCTGCTTTTACAGGCTTCAGAACCCCCTCATCCAGGTCTTGATGGCTTGGTCAGAGTGATGATAGTTCCTGGCCTGCGGTCAAGCTACTGTGGAGCCAAACCGAGCTCAAGCCTGCTCTGTCTGTCAGTCACATAATCACTCTTTAAAACCTTTTGCCAGTTGCGTCGAAACACTCCAGGCCTTAGACTTGCAGCTTTCCTAAACACCTTTCATACAGCCTTGTGGTGTTTTTCCTCACCTGCCACATCACCTTGCATCAGGGAGCTCAAAGTGTCTGTGCGCATGGGTAAGTGTGTGGTAGTGTGGTTGTGTGTGAGTGCAGCAACTATAAGTGTTTTCTGACCACAGTAAGTCAGTCCACTTGTCAGCTTTTAAACCAGAACCACTGGCTAAAGACCACAGCTCTGCAAACATGGTGGAGGGAGATAGGCAAGCCACGTTTACAGCTGCAACTTGCAGTTGGATGGACATGTTTTCTACTTTTTTTTATTAAGAGATTCCTCTTTTTGTGCCTTGTTTTTCCAACCTACTATTTTATGGGTACTTGTTTCAGCCTCCCAAGTGAGTAAAGAGCTGATCTGTGCCAAGGGATGGAGGTGCACATACACATACAAACATTAGTGAAGAAATGTTGCAGGATATAAGCCAAGACTCTGTGTGAGGTGTGCAAGTTTGAGTGTGTGCAACTGTGCTGCCCCTGCTCTTTGGCACTGTGCATCACTTTGCTCACCCTACATATACATACGTGTGTGTGTTTTTGTTGACCATGGTGCCAGAGGCTGCTGAGAACATGCAGAACCACAACTGGCAGCTTGCCTACAACAGGCGAGGGAGGAGAGGGAGGAAGGAAAGGAGCAAGGTGAGGGAGTTTATGAGGAATCAAAGGATTCCTGCATAGCTGAGCTATATTTGTTACAGAGAACAATTTAATAAAGTTAAAGAGGTTAAGTGCCTCAACCCTGGAGAGAATAAGATGGATGTGGACAGGTTGTGTGGGGACGATACATTCTCTTTTTCTTTGATGTATGTCCACATGTGTCTGCATGCCTGCCAAAAACTCTGAGTACACACATTCTCTCTTTCAGTCTATATTACCATAACATCATCAGAGTGATGTTAGTACATAATCACACTGTTCTTGTCTTTTTCCATTCATTATCTTGTCATGTTTGCACACTCTCATGGTTCAGCCTGTGACTGATTACCTGCTCAAAACTGGAATTATCCAATACTCATAATTTACACACACTGGAATTATTTAGGTTCCAACATAAAATAATATGTATCATCATTAATGGCTCTGGCAGTTTCCATTATGTCAAACAATCACATTTCGTTACCAAGCAATCATCATCTTTTGCTCTTTTTCAATAACTTATTTTTTGTTTGTTTTGTTGTAACCACAGTACTTTAATCAAATGATATGGTTTGTCATCTGTAACTGCACACTCTTATTATTACTTACTCTGTGGCTGGTTCTTGGTGATCAGAGGGCATGTGGTCGATCTTGTACCCTTCCTGTCTGAGGATGTCCAGCACACTGTGGTTCCCCAGGAAGTGACCTAACAGTAGTGAAAAGTTAAGAGAAACAAGAGAGAGTTGAGACCTTTTTTTGTAAGGTTTAATTTTCATCTTTTTGGATAGTTACTCTCTGCAATGTGTTTCATTAAAACAACTGAATTCTAAAAACAACTTTATTAACTCCATTGTTCCCAGATGTATACGAGTGTTTCAAACTGAGATATCTCAACAGCTTTTGGATGGATTACAATAATTTTGTACAAACGCTCGTGGTCCCCACAGCGTGACGCCTACCAGTTTTGTTGATCTCCTAGTGTTTCTACCTTACAGTTTATTTTTGTACTTTTTATTTAAATGTCTCAACAGCTTTTGAATGGATTACCCTGAGATGTGACACAAAGGCTCTCTCCTTACAGACTGTAGTAATGACACCATGTTTGGACAGAAACAAGAAACAGGACTCTAGAGAATCATTAAGATAACAGAGACTGTTCCAGTGCAAGTTCGCTCTTCTTCTACTGGACCCACTTGTTGCTCTGTAATGACCCCATATTGTCTGCACTCAACCTCCTGCCTCCCGCTCTCTCTTTCTTTCACTTTGTATATGATTTCTTTAGTCTGACATCAAACATGCAGGCTCCAGCCCCTTGGTGATGAAAGCTCTTTTTAATTTCTCCCATCAGCCGATAATCCTGCGCGTCAATCAACCCAGCAATAAGCTGCGTTGTAGCCTGACATCACCCTTGCTACACACACACACACACACAGACACACACACACACGCAGTAACAAAAGAATTCATATTTGGGCTCACACACGTACACAAACCTGCAGATGCAAAAATTTGCACACACATAGGAATTCAAACACTCACACACCTCAGCTCTCTTCTACAGATTATTAAGCCCACGTTGACAATATTCAAGCTTCTTGCTCACTTTTTTTCAGTGCCCTCTGCACCCACTCAGCTTTTTACCCACTGCCAATTTTAACAATTTTATCATTATATGTTCCTGATCATTCCAGAAAGTCAAAGCTAGAGGCACACGGTGTTACACTTTCTTGGCAGCCACGTTCAAAGGCAGCGCTGGGAGAGGCTGCAGAGTGAGAGGAGGCTTCTAACAACACAATGTCGGCAAGATCACATGGGATTACACAGAGGGGAGAGTGTGAGTGTTTGTCTGGGTGATGGTGAGTGTATATATTTGAGTGTGTGTGTGTATTTGTTCTTGTTTTGTTTTACATATTCAGACAAGAAAGGTTCAAGAAAACACCTACACTCACTCTCACTGCTGCATTACAATGCTTGTTTTTATTTAATTATTCTGGAGACTTATATCACCATTACATGTTTATGTTTATTATGGACTGTATATTATATCTACATTCTGTGCAATATCCATAGCTCTGTTCAATGGTCATGCACTTTTCATTATATATATCCCGAGCAATATGAATGTATACACTATACCAAACCACGTGTTCCTTATGCGTTATATGAGTACATAGCATTCTAGTTTAGTTTTATTCAATTCTTTTTTTTCTTTTGAAAAAGTATGATATATGAATCCACATTCTACATACAGGTTCTACATTAATTTATAATGATAGGCCCAGAAGCTACCACCTGACAGGGGAGGGACACAAGATGTGGCCAGTTTGGCTGTGGCCTTGTCCTTGGCGTCAACATGAGGATTAATTGTTATTGTCTTATAAACATACATACATGTTCTTATGAGTGAATTGTATCACTTTTCATTAGTGTCATCATCATTTCAAATGTTGTTTTTTTTTGTTTGTTTGTTTCAAAATTTAAAAAAATATTATAATAGCATTAAGCTGAGACTGAGAACATGCTTAAGGGCACAAACCCACTACCCGGCTGATGTCAGAATTGTGTGAGGTAGGGCGGGTTTCTGCTGTTATCCATCTGTGTTGCCTGCAGTTTGGAAACATTAGAAATCCTGCTTAACTTTACCTTTACCACAATGTCAACATTGTTATTATAAGCATGTTGTTATCTGACCTCAGCATTTTGGTTAAAGCACTGCTGTACGTAAGTACAACTGTACAGAGCTGCTGGTATGACTGCTGTTTTTTCCATTGAAAATCTCTCCATATTTGGCAAAAGTGGCCAGTTTGTATGTGACCATGCGTATGGAGAGAATGCAAAAAGATATATTCTACTGTTAATTTACACAGCAACATTTAGTAGTAAACTATAAAAAAATTAAACATTGTTATATTTGATAAAATTACCGCCAAAAGGTATAAACCTAAAAAAAGTCCAACTACAAAAATACCTGCATAATTCTTCCCCTCCCTCACTCTTCTCTCTCTTTCATCCCTTTCTCGTAACAACCCACTAGAGTCAAAGTCACCTCATTCAGTGGCTGCATGCTGACAGATTCAACCGCCCTCATGTCTGTGTCAAGCAGCTATTTCATTAATTTCTAGAGGCCGGAGGCAGAGAAGAACACCTCCTGTGTGTTTTGTGGGTGTGAGGTCAAGCTGACTGTTTGGTGAACTGACTGATTTCCTCTGCTCTGCTGTCATGCATAACATACACAGACTGTACTTGTGCGCATGTGTTTGTTTGTTTGTTTGAAATTGTAATTTTCCGTCACAGTCATTTCTGTGACACACCTGCTGTAAATCTGATATTCTTAAAACATTCAATCTGCTGTGTGTTCCTTTCAGTACAAGCTCCTATTGTAGTTTACAGGTTCCTGCACCCACTCCTTAAACAACCTACTGTACACACAAACAGTCCAGCGATACAAACACTTTTGTCTGTGACACAAAGCTAAAAAAAGACATGAATATACTACAGATAAACATACACTTATGTACACGTGCACGCTCACACACATAAACACGCTGTCATCTTCAGCCACCCCTCAAATTACGGTAATTCCCATGTTTGAACTTAAATTGAGGGACTGCACAGTTCTCATGAGCTGGCACAATTTGTCAAACAAACAAAAATGTTTTTAGGGTTTCTTAGTTCCTTAAAATCTGGTGTTTTGGAAAAAAGTTTATTCGCTAGCTTTTCATCTGAAAACATTTTCATGCATATTGTTTGTCTCTGTGTATTTTTGTGGTTCATCCTTGTGTGTGGCTGAGTGAGTTAGCGCTGTAGCTTTTTTCCATACAGATGGTTGCGTGTGTGTGTGTGTGGGAGGCTGGGTTAGTGTGTTTGTTTGTGGAGTATCCAGACAGTAAACAGTGTGGTGCTTCTGAAGCAGAGAGCAGGCCCAACAAACAGCTCCATTAGCAAAAGAGTAATGGAAGGTCAGCTGACTCCTAATAGCTCCCCTGCTGTACATTGCGCTCATAGGTTGACTGCACTTGTAGTACACTGTAAAACATGCTGTTGCTATGTGTAAAATTCATACTTAGTTATATATAGCGGCAATCTGTGAACTTGTAAAAGTCAATGTCTCTTTACAGACGGCTGAAAGATATATTTTTGAGTTTCCAGAGCAAAATAATGTGTGTGTGCCAGATGTGCCGGGAAGTGTTGGGTACTTAAAGATTTATCAAAATCTATATCTAAAATATATATTTTTTAAATTTAGCATTTAATTAAGCAACTTTGTTGCTTACACTGAACCACATGCTAGACTCTGGATATAAACCCGGTCTTCAGTCTCCATATTCACAACCTCCTTAGATCTTCATCATAAAGCATGCTGCTTGCTACTATACCATATACCATAATCCATGAACCAGTTTTACTCAAAACATATTTATAGTATATAAATGTATTTCTTGGAAACAGACTAGCTGATGGGACAGGAGTCTAGTGGGATACTATGTCAACAGTGCACTCAGAGTTTTTAAAGTACTTACCTTTGGGGTATATTTTTTTCTGTTGTAACACACTGCTCAAAACCTACTTAAATTTAATATGTAGTTTGGAATTGCTTCAATCTTCATTATCACAGTGTTTCATCTGTGAAATGATCAGTGGCTCAGACTAAGACTATGACAGAAACAATATAGCTTGTGGTTGTGTGGCTTCAAACCACTTTCACACATCACCCAACAGTCCCTTTTACTTGCCAGTCTGTTGTCATCACTGTAATACTCCAGATTTGCCTTAAATAAATATATATTTTATATATATTTATATATAGTTTCCTTTAAAAAAAGCTACTAATGTGTTATTTTTAAGCAGGACCAATCATAACTTTTTGCAGTGTGCACACTACCTTACAGGGTGTTTCCCCTTCCGTGACTCCTGAGAGCAGAGTTAATGACCCAGCTACTCCTCTGTTTAATAAGCTTTCCATCCTGATTTCCACTTCCAGTAGCGACTTAATGTACTCCACTTCTCCCTTTTTCTGTCTGTGTTTACTCTAGCCAAATCTTGTCTCAGGCCTATCTCTTTATCTGTCTGGTTTTCCAGACTTAATCGTGTCTTCTTAAAGCATTACTGCTCGTCTGGGTGTCACTGTGGTTCTGTGTTCCATCCTCTATTTGTTTGCCTTTCTGTCTATTGCAGTAGTGTGTGTTGTAAAAAGAGGTGTTACAGAACGTCTTTGTGGTTGCCACCCAGGCTCGACTCCGTCCGTGTCAGCACCTCTGTTCTCACACCCACCCCTGGTCGCACTCCTTGACCTGGCTCTATCATTTATTCATCCCTGCCCCATTCTTCCCTTTCCACATCCTTCTGAACAATCACGAAAATGCATAGACAAGCTGGTAGTAGTGCAGAGGAAGAAAGGAAAATAAAAACACAGCGAGCAGTTAGGCAAGGGAGACTGACCCAAGAATGAAAAAGTCACACAGGAAGAGAGTTATGATATTTTTCAGTTTTTGTGAAAACAAATGTGTTTGCAATTACAATGTTTAAACAATGCATCAACTCATATGTTGTAGTTGTTAAAAAATCCCACATGACTTGCAAGCAGACCACCTCATATGAAAATTGCACAAACAGTAACAAAGGATGACAGAATACAAGAGGGAGGAGAGAATAAATAGGCAATTTAGTGGTACATGTAGATTGGGAGAATAAAAAGAGGGAGAAAGAAAATTGATATTGAGCGTGGACTGAGGAAATGACTGGAGGTGGAGGAGAGTGAGGATAGATAGATAGCATGATCAGAAGGTGAGGATTAAATTGACATACGCCCTCCATCCAGCCAGAAAACATGCTGGGTACTGTTGCTACATTATGGTCCAAACAAACACAAGCTGTTGCCTCCCGGTCATTTGAACGGGAAATGAAAGACTGATGAAAAGATGAGGGAAAGCAAGAGAGAATGAGGGCATAAGAGAAGGAGAGCGAAACCCTGTGAACAGAAAGGCTAAATAAAAATCCATCCCACTACTTTATACTTGAGAAGGGCGTGTTGCTCTTTAGATTTGTTTGTAAATGTGTTCCAATATTGGTGTGTGGGCTGACTGAGAAAATTCCTCTCATCTCCATTTTGTTTTTGTCTTTCTATGTGAAGACGTGTGTAGGTGTCAAATGAGTGACAAATTAAAGGAAAAACTAACATGTAAGGTGTTGAACAACTATTAGCGACTAGAACAGCTTTAATGCTACTTTTGTTATGAAGTTTTGCTTGTAAGACCCTGAATTCTACAGGATGGATGAACACATTTCTTCCAAAAGATATAAACAGTGTACATGCGGTGTTTTGATGAAAGCTGTGAGGAGCAGAACATTGGTCCAAAACAATAATTATTATAAAGTTATCTTTTTTTGGTTTTTCCAAAACTTAAAAGCACAAGAGCAATTGTGTTATAACAAATGAATTAACCTGTGTGTTTGTCTGATTTAATGTAAACTGCCTACCCGGCTAACTATTTTGCATTTTATTATATACAGAGCCATAATGTACAGAGCAATAATGCATATTTAAAACCCTTTTACAAGGTTTGTATTTTAAAACAAATCTACTTGGTCGGTTAGAGACCAAGTTTTACCAAGCCCTAGACAGTTGTAGCTATTGAGTGGAAAAGGAACATTGCTGTTGATATGTCAAGATATGTCTTCATGTCTTATATGGAAGCTACAATTGTTATGATTCCATCCATTTATTCTGGTGTTTCTTTTAATGTGCTGCCTAGTATACCTGTTTCTGAATGTATGTTTTAGGAGAAAATCTCTAACCTGTCTTCCATAGCACTACCAGTCTTTCTTCGAACAACAAATGAGTAATGCAACAAAGATTTTAATAAGCCCAGCATCCCTGCATCTTGCTGTGCGCTTCCATTTAGAGTTTTACAGTACTGGGATCCCCCTATAAATCACATAACAGCCCTTGGAATAACAGAGCGAACAACTGCCCATGGTGCTTCAGAAATAGTTGAACCATTGCCTTGAAAACAGTGCACCTCATTGACTTAATGTGTAAATCTGAAAAGGCAGGATACAATCAACTTTTCAGCCTGACTCTCGGTTTGTTGAAAGGAAACAATGGCAATGTGGAGTCTTTACCCCTCGCCCTTCCACACCTCTCACTTATTCCTCATCTCCATAATGACTTCACTTCTTATGCATGTGCCACGATGTCCATCCCTCTCCCTACACCTCACTGAGATGTTATGAGTGACTGGTTAGCTGAAGTGGATCTGTGCTGCTCCCTGACAAGCATGAGCAGCTGGTCAGCTAGTGGAGAAAGATCCTTTCTTTTGGACAAACACATATTTAAGCCATGGCTTCCTAACAGAGATGTGTTTTTCTCAACTTAATATTCCAGTAACACAATCCACATTGAATATTCAACAGGTAGAGAATAATATCAGATATCTTTTTATTAAAACTGTTTAATGTTTTTTTTTTTTTTCAGAAGGATATTTGTGTGCATGTATGTGTGTGTGTGTCCAGCGGGCATGAAATAAGTGTATAGGTATCTAGTTATCATGTCAGAGCTGGTAAACTAATGTTTCACAGAAGCTGTTTACCAGGAGATAGATGCCAACTGGTTTTCAGCAGAGATGACATTGCATTGTGTGAGATAAAATTTAATCAGGATTTGATTTACAGCAACAATGATGACATAACCTTATAACAGAGCTAATTGTGTTGCTACAGTCATTGAAAGGAATGTGTGATATCTTAGCTTCAAAGTTGAACATATGGGGCAGATACTGAGCTAATTATTGTTATTATTATTTATATTTCCACAAATATTGTGAATTAGGGTTGGGTGGTATTACAGTATCCTGGGGTTTTTAAAAATAGCAAGGGTATCCCTTTGATTACTGTCATGAAAAAAAATCTACTGTTCATAAAAGCTTGTATTCTTGCCAAGCTGGAGACCAAATACGAAGCTGATGTACTGTGAGTTGATGTGTAAATGTACTTTCCTTGACTTTTGGTACTGAGGAGGATTTGAGAGAGATGACACTGCTTTGCGTGAGATGAAGACGTAGTAGAGAATTATGGCTCTTTATACAAAGCTGGCTGTTATGGCTCCGTATTGCTCCTAGCATTATAAACATTACATGCATCTAGTTTTGTCTGTGTGTCTTGTCTGAATGTAGGTTACACAAACTTTGAAAAGGAAAGCACTCAAGTTAGGGTAGGGTTGGATAAATAGCCGCTCATGAGCCATCCAACCCACTGTTGTATAATTTGTGGAACGTTTAAAGGTATTTAAAATTGTTGTTTGATTTGAGTATGCCATGCATGTACCTAATGCATAAGGAAAACAAAAAAAGTCTAATTATTTGCTACAATACGGAATAACCTTTTAATTCATGTAAGATGTGGTGTGAATCGTACACACCAATCAGCCATGATGCTAAAACCACTGAAAGTGAAGGAAAAACACCTGGCAAACCAGCAACAGTGTCACGGGTGCCCAGTGCTCACTGATGTACATGGGGAGTGAAGGGTATTTTGTCTGGTTTGATCTGACAGAGTCCATGCACATGGCAGCTTCTATGCTTCTATGCTCAGTTTCATTTTATGATAACAGTATAACTAACACAGAGACAAAAATTATTTCAATTGTTTAGAAACATTTATCAGAAGAAAAAAATATTAATATTGTATTATTATTATTATTATTATTATTATTATTTACATAATTATAGTGATTAATGTGCCTTCATACAAAGTAACTGACACTGTAAAAAAAGAGATATAATAAAATATACTTATTTCCTTTATATAAGTAATAACTACATTGTAACTTATGCTGGCAAGTGAGCTTTTCTTGATATTGCAGCAGTAAAATTTACTTAAAAAGTATTAGTGCAAATTTAGAGGATTTTATAAGCAGATTTTTTTCGGTCATGAAGACTTAAGTTGTCCTGCATTAGAGCACCAAATCCTATCCAGTGACACACACATGCTTTATACTACCACCCTGCAGCAAACAACACTGGGCTCTTCACCAAACCACACTCCTGTTAAAAATAAATTTAAATGTGTACTAAGCCCAAACTGTCAGTAAGAAAGCACTAATATCTATTACTGCTCTGTTTTCACTGCCAAGCAGGAGATGACACAGGACACATGTCTGTATGAGATACTGTGACATCTCCATCTCTTCATAACATTAACACAGTATGAAGATGAATAGACGGAGACAGACAGCAGTGAGGGATGTCAACAGTTTGATAAAGGTGAGACAGCAGCATGGAGAAGACAGATGGGAGAGACCAGAGACATAGCAGCTAAAGACACACAGACTGGCAAACAATAATGACAGACAGGTAAAGACTGAATTTAGATTAACTGCTAGACTGGAGACAAGAGAGACAGACAGACTAAAAAAAAGGCTGAGGAAAGCACTAAGAGAGGAAGAGCCACAGAGACAAAGTGACATGCACGCCAGGCAGGCTCTCTCCTTCAGTCATCACTTCAACACCACAACACCACAAGCGACTGCAAAACACATGGTCCTGCTCTGCCTGCACAATGAGCTATTATAGGCTTGCGCAGCAGAACATACACTCAAAAATCCACTTTCAGCAAACGGATCCAAAGAGCTTCAAAACAAACAACACTACATGTGTATTTTTTGACAGTAACTACTTCTTTTGGTGATAAATATCTCGGCAGATCATATGACTTTGTGTATCAAACATACACAAACAAACTTGCAAGCGCGTTTGTGTGTGAAGTGGTGTCTAGGCCGGGGCAGTGTCAGGAAATTCCATGGGATGTTTTCAATAAGAACGGGCAGTGGCAGCCAGAGAACTGGCAAATGAAAACCTGCTGAAGCACACCACAGAGACAACAACACACTCCCTACCCTCACAGCACTTCTCCACTCCACAGCACAAATGATAACTGCAAGTAAAAAATGACTGTTTTTAGTTTTTGTGGGATTCTAAGAGAGCGTGATATAGAGGGTATATTTTACTGTGCGAGTCATGGAAAAAAAGTATTGAAGCTGTGTTTACAATAGCAACAGAGCATGTGTCCAATGTGTGTACAACATGTTTGCCAGCATGCTTTTTCCCTTTACTGCTATCATCTGGTGTTGCTGTGTCATTCTGTCCAAGGGGAAACAGTGATGCGTTCACTTGGCCTCACGAAGAACGCTACGTCATGCTACAGCGGGTGCCTGTGATTGGTCCCTATTACATAATACTGATAGTAATAGTGAACAGCAGTGACCACAATGGTACACAGGAACAGGAGGAGAGACTGTGAGGAGACAGAGGGAAAGTAACTTCAGCCACAAAAAAGAAAATTGCTTGAAATGTGTCTCCTCTGTTTCGGTCGTTACGCTAAGATAACTTACCAGCAACTGGCTAAATCTTTACATTTAACAGACAGCCACAAAAGTGGTTTTGTTAAATTTGTTCTTAATAAAGTACGGCTGGTGAACGAGGCCCATTCTTCTTATCTACAGTAAGTAGAGTAGGGCAGAGTGACCGTGATGACCCCTTTACACCACAACATTAAAACCACCAGATGATGTTAATGTGCCCGATTTGTGTATGTATAACTAAAGTAAGTGTAGGCTACAGGTACAGGTTATCCCTTTCACACATATGTAGTCATTTGATACAGTAAAAATGCTGATTAGTGGAATTTCACTGCTGTATTGTAATCTTGCTGTAATATAAACTAAATACAGAACAATTCATATAATATAAAAATATCTTGAGTAACTGGCTAAAAAATGATTACTACATCAATATATTGACCAAGTTGCTGCTGTGGACCATCTACATCATAAAATCAACAGCAGGCCTCCAGTGGGAGGGTAATTCTGTTCAGTCAGCCTTTTATACTGCATGGTATGATTCAGTTATGCCTGCTGGAGCTCTTATACCTCTGTAATTTGTATTTATAACCTGTTGGTGAAAGTGAAGAAAATAAAGACTGTCTGTTACAACATGTGTGTGCATGCACATGTGTGCAGGATGGAGGAAAAAGGACAGAGAACGAGAGAATGTATACATTTTGTACATAAAAGTAGTTATGTTGCAGGAAGATGTAGGTGTACAGTGACAGGAAACGGGGGAGGCTGGGAAGTAAGGTACTGAACAGAGCAGAGATGAATTCCCTGCCTGAACCACTTTATACGCACGTCGTATAGTTTAATTACCCTGTGAAAAAACTCATGGATTGGACTACAACTTCAGTAAATGTAAGTGCTGGCCCAACTCTGTTCCAGCAGTCGTGTTTTCCTTGTGCACTCCGGACATGGTTCAGGCTGTGGTTCTGTTGTATGGCAGAAATGCAGCCTGATAAACAAAAAAACAGCCACTTGACACAAACACAGTGAGATTAAATAATGAAGATTCTAAAAACAGATGGACCTGTCAGATAGACAGCAGCTGGATCCCACATTAAGATTATTCCATTTTATAAGCCACAAGAATAAGCAATATACTGCAAGGACTTTGCCTGCAGTCACACACGTCATGTTAAAGTGATTTCTGAGATCTTACCATAAAGATTGGATTTTATGTGATCACATTATTGTACACCCACATTTGGCCCGAACATAGCTGTAATACATCTCCCCAGGCTGTATTTATTTTAAAATACTGTATGTCTGGATAAACATAATGTTCACACCTCCTGTCCTCTTTATTTCTTTTCATTAATCAAAATAGGCTTTGTGGTTAAATTGTTATCCCTCTGTAAGTTCTTTCACAAAGCAAGTCTGCCCACTTTCAGAGGCTCACTGTCAGATTTCAGGGAGACTAGGTTGTCACTTAATATGTCCTGGCATCATTAGATGATAAAATTTTGTGGCTGGTTACAGCCAGTGGGAAACTGGGATCAGAAAGGAAATTTACAGGACTGTAAAGACATGAGTCAGCTTCCTAAAGACAGAAATAAGAGAACAGTACAACAAGGGAAGGACTTTATTAAGACCAATCTGCATCTAGATATGCATGTTATTTATTAAACAGAAACAACAAGCCCAGTTTGGCATCTTGACACAGTTTAAATCTAATCAGTAAAGTGCATCTCTCTGTTATGTATAAGATTAGTGGGAGGGGACATGATACTGTAAGAGTGGTAGACAAATGTCTAGCTGGATTCAACTGTCAGTATACAAGTACATAAACACAAATTTGTGGTAGTTTTAATAATCTGTGTTTTATAGACATCTGCAATTTGTTAAGTACATGTTATAATAACTGTGTGGTTTTAAAACTGAAAACTTTACATTCACTGTGCTGATGATTCCTTAATAATAAAAGAGATCACAATGAGTGACTTACATTTTTGAGAAGGAGTTTGTGTTTTCAAGTTGTTAGTTTGTTAGAAGTTTGCGTCCCTCCCACTGCAGGGGTTTTATGGTCCTGCGTGATTTTTGAAATGCCATTTAAATGCTAAATATTATTAATATTTTTTTATCACTAGTTTTTCATTTCCTTTTTATCTTTGAAGTTCTCCTTGCATGAACCTAGCAGACAGACCTAACTACTGCATGTATAATTAGCTGCAAGTGTCTGTAAATCACACACTAATTACACCCAGATTGTAAGTGCAAAATTGAAGGAAGTGTGCAGCACAAATTTTTCTGCACTTTCATGTAGATAAATGTTACCCTCATTGACTGATATCTGCTCTGCTTTCCTGAGGCTTTAACTGAAACGTCTGTGTTTACTGTGTGAGTGATCGTTGTTGGGTGCACATATAGCTGCACAAATACTGTATATATGTTTCTATATGAATGCATGTGTGTGACTATGTGTACCCAGCAGGCTGTAGCTAATGGTTCTTATCACTTCACACTAGCTGTCAGTTCTCTCACACACAATGCTGCAGCCTTTAGGTGACCTGACACGCAATGCCAGGTTAGACACACAGGGGAAGCTGACACATAGCTGCCTTACTGAAGGGCAAATATTTAACAGGGGCCACCCTGGAAAACATGAGGCTGCATTAGAACGCCCTGTATATGTAGGGAAAACATATGACAGAATCCCTGTTCAGCTTCCCAAAACACAATAAAATCAGCAGCGATGGATTAATGATAAAATATGGGGTTTGAACACTGTTGCATATCATCATTTCACTATCTCTTCCAAGTTAAAATGCTTGCAGGTAGTCTGCTTAATGTCAGCTGACAAACTCAGATACATAGCTGCATATTTAGATTTCTTGGCTGAGCACCGACCTTTTTCTCAGCACTGACCATCTACACAGTTGAACAGTGACACATATTCACATTCAGAAAATGGACCAGTAAATGCTGTAAAGCTGAAAAGGAATTTAGGCATAAGTGCCTTAGTAGTAGACTAGTCAGATTAGTATAGCAAGAACTTTTTTTTTTTTACTGTTTTCATCTCAGGGGATTCAGTGATTTAATCATGTAAGTCTATTTTAATGTTTACTTTCTGCACTCTGTTATCTCTGAACTGAGCTCCCCCTCATGCAGAGCGCTGCATGATGGCTTTAACTTTGCTATATTACAATATAAAAATATAAAAGTCACATATATGCTACCCTATAAAACAATAAAGCAATACAATATAACAATAGCAGCACATCCTTGGTCTTAAAAGTAATGCTCTGTTTTCAGTATGCTTTTGAAAAAAGCTAAAACATCAGTAAGATTCTGACAATCTCCCAGCTGTTAGTATCTTAGAAAAATATCATATCCATCCTAAACAAAACAGCATTGCTAACAACTTGTAATAGGAAACAGAGCTGTTGTTTCCAGCTTTCACTAGTCTCCACTCCAACTCCTCAATACCTTACATAGCCTAAGGAGTTGGACCAAGTCTGTTGGCTTTCTGAGGTTCACATGATTTTCATTGTTTCATAAACAGAGTGTGTAACAAGAGAAGGACGTATCATCCATGCAGCACAGCACAAATTCATTCCTCTATCGGAGTCAAAAGACATGTGTTAGCTTACAGTGTTCAGCCTGTGCGCATAGCTTGTCGGTGCAACAGTGGCCTTGTCTAAACATCTTCAAGAGCAGTGGGACTAAAAAATGCTCAGAGGAAGGAACCAGGCAGCAACAATCATACACTGTGGCACACTCACTCACACATGCACTCACATTCACTCACCCTAGAGGCGGTACCACCTATTTTCAGATGCCCAAACAGAGACACAGTCGTACATTAAAATGTAGTCACCCACCCACCACCTGCTTTTGTGGGCAAACACAATTACGAGTGTGTGCATGTTGATACACACACACACACATACACACTTCCCTCAGGACACGCTACACCATTCAGGAAACATTAGCAGCATTAGCCAGGAATGCTAATTGAAACAAACAGCTCATGGTTTCTTCATCTGAGGTGGGAGCTGGGTGTAATTGAGACTCCTGTGCGTGTGTGTGTGTGTGTGTGTATACACACTTGCTTTTTCATGCCAGGGATCTGGGAACCATTGAACACTATTATTGTCCTGTTTTTTCTCCAGTTTTACTTTCAAACACAAAAAGAGAGCAAATTGTTCACCATAAACACACATCGGCACTGACAGAATCACTGTTTCAGGCCAAAGCAAACCTGATCTCTGTTCCACTTTGCAATTACATGCAAACACACACACACTCTCAGCTTCAATCAGAATGTGTTTGGACAGACTTTATTTAATGCAAAATAGAGATTCAGGTTAGAGTTGCTGCCATGATGAATTCTTATACTGTATGTTCTGCTGTTTAGGAAAACAGTCCATAACCAGCAGGTCAAAGGTCAGTTGACGTAGTGTCCTAGATCAAAGTCCTGTGATGATAAACTGAACCTAAATCTTGTCCTACGCATGCCACATGAAGCATTTTACACCCTTACCTGCACCAAAAGCAAAGAAGTATGTCTGGTTGGGATTCCTCTGCAGCAAGGCGGATACACGACGAGCCATTCGTTCGTTGCGTTTATAGATGAGCTCCTGGCGAAAGTAGCTGTCAATCTGCTGGGCCGTCATGCGGTCATGACCTGGCAGGGAGCTGTTGATGAAGTGAGGAAGCTGAGAGAAGAAGAAAGAGAGAGAAAGAAAATTGGAACTTGAAAACCCTTACCTTCCATGTAAAAGTTCATTGCAGAATAATTAAGTTCAATGAATCATTTAAAGCATCAAACAGAAAAAGAAAGAGGGTGTTAAATAAACTGAGATGGAAAGGAAGACAAGGACTGAATGGAGGTGTTAGTGACAAACTGCCAAATGTGTGAGCCCATGAGAGTGTGAGACCTGGCAGCCATAAGTGTTTGTGATGTGACAGCTTGACAGAAAATGACCAACACAAAGGCTTGGTGTTACAGGTTTGTTTAAAATGAGAAGTCACCAATGAACAGTAGAGAGTGATGGGAGAAAGAAAAGTGTCAACATTTTTGTATGTGTGTGTGTGTGTGTGTGTGTGTGTGTGTGTGTGCGCGCGCATGCGCTGGCTGTCTTTGTACTTTTTTGTCTGTGGCTGTGTACACTGAAGTGTTGTATATGTGAAGCAAAGTGTATTTGTGCATCTGCAGTATATACTGTATAATTGCTGTGTGATTTATTAAGAGCCAGACAGCACAGTGACAGACTGTGCTGGCCCTGTTCCACTCTTGGCTGCATCAGTGGATTCAACAGGCTGTTAATCTGCGAAGATGAGCAAAGGTTGCAGTGGGGTAACATGACTTGCATCATGGTCTTAGCTGTCCAAGTCAGAAACACACATAAACTCACACACTTCTGTCTGTTTTTTTCCTCTGTGTAGAGTATCCTTATACCTGTACTGGAGTTTTTCTGCCTCTTTCTCTTGATATATGTGCAATAAAATATGAATTATCGTATAATCCCTATACACCAAAGTGTGTCCATTTGAACTGTTCCCCCTTTCCCTGATGCTTTGGCATGCTGTTTGCTGACAGTAATAAAGATGTCCTTTCTTAACTGTTTGCACTATTTGGGGGCTGAAGTTGTTCTCCGTGTGTTGTAAGTGCTATTTTTGATTTGATTAGCTTTTGCCCCACTACAGACAGGGCCTGAATATGGACAGTGCAAGTCATCTGTAATGGTTCAAGATCTATAGGCTGGATTACCATTGAATTTGGCCTTAATGAACCATAATGATTTCAATGGAAAGATTGGAGAAACAATTGCATTTTGACTTCACCTACAGAGATGTGTTTAATCTGGAATTGTGTTTAAATGTGACAAGAACACACACATGCAGACATACAGTCTCTATCAAAAGCTGAGTTACAAGTTGACACAGCAGTGGAACAACTGCAAATGGTGCATAAATCTGTGTGTCAGCGTGTGGTGTCTGAAAACTGAATACTTTGTGGGATTTATTATACCACATGTGGATAAGGTGCTACTCTACAGTATCCATCCAAAATCTGTGCATGACACATTTTCTTTCACTGCTCTTTCTACAGTCTGCTTCATATAATAGTTGAAAGGTGCTATTTCACATCGACAAGGGATTTTATTTTCATTCCAAACATACATCGAAGAGGAACTCTTCAATCAATTTTACACATCAAAATCTGTTAAGTCTTGAAACTTGAAATGTAGGGGGTAGACATGTAAAAAAAATCTACAGTGCTTGAAAAAAACCTCTCTTTCTTTCTTCTAAAGGCCAGAGACCTCTTCAGTAGTCTCTGACATACTGTATCAATTTCAACTGCCCAACAATAAAGGGGCTAGCTAAATCAGCAGAGACTCCTTTTAAAAATTCACTTTTAAAATGATTTAGTTACTGAATACCAGTGAGCAGGAATGGGGCATTTGGCAGGGAATATACTGTAGTTGTAGGATAGATTACCACCATCCTGTTGTCTGCTTTGTCTGGCTGCAACAAATACTGCAGCTTTGCCTGCAATCTACCACAAATCTTGAGGAAGCAGTTGGACATTTTGGACATTAAGATGTGCTTCTGCAATTTGCGAAGATAAAACCATGTGCACAATTTCTTTTGAATTCCACAATCAATTTCAGTTTAACTTCTCTTAATTGCAAACCAAATGTAATAAAACTATAGTATGTTATTTCAATCACCATAACTCACTGAAATCATGTAATTATATAAAGTAAATATGCGAACAAAGAACCTTTATTTTGCTTGTAACATAGATGTTACCTGCCACAATTATTCTTTACTCATATTTTCAGGTTTGTGGTTGTTAAGTTCAAGACCTGATCAAATCCAAATGGTTTGCATGATACAAGCCTAAGATATCTGTAGCCTGAAGTCTTGCATTGTCTCCTGCATTATTTCAGGATGAATGACCCCAGTTCATCCAGATTGACAGGACTTCATACTTCATAAGTAAAATGCAGCAGAATTAGATGAATATGGGGGAAAAGGTTAAAGAGAGAACGGTGGAGGAGTGCTTCATCATTTCTCTGATGAGTGAGGATAGCCTGAGTGTCTCATGACAAGTGAAAAAAGTGTTCGGTCAGAGAAGGGTCAAGGTGGGAGTGTAGCAGTAGATGCAGATAAGTTATCACAGGAAGGGCCATTAGCTGTTCTCTATCCCAACCTGGAACTCCCAATTTGGAGTGACAGCGAAATATTTTCTCCCTTCCTTACTACTGGTATGGCTCCGGCATTCTCTTTTTAAGTCAGTCAGCCAGCAGTTTACTCTCTTCTATTCTTCCTTTCCCTCTCTAATTTGGCTGTTCTTGCTTTTCTTTTTTCTTATACTTCTGTTCTTTTCGATTTGGTTTTCTTTTCTTTTCCTCTTCTTTCTTTTGATTTCTTTACCTTTCATTTTAATTTCACTTAAATGAAATTATGGATTTCCCACCCAAGTTTTTCCCCCTTTTTCATTTGTTTTTGTAATTTAAAATCTTTCTTTAAATGTTATTTCTTTGTGTGATGTTGATGATTTTATTCCCCTGATGGAATTGGGACAAGTAGAGTACTGAAAAGTGTTAACCTGCCCTACACCATTCTGCTCTTTTGTGCTCTGGGGACCATCACTGACCCTTTTCTAATATGATGAATATTGACCTGTGAGAGCTTTAGGGGTGTTGGAGGCCTCTGGGATGTGTCCTATCTATCAAAAACCACATACGTTCACTTAAGTCCTGTCTTTCTCACACACACACACACACACGCACACACACACAGAAACCTGCTAGCATGACTGATTGCTCTAGCATGTGCTGGGGAATGTTAATACATGTTATTACAACATGAGGAGCAGAGCAGAAGTGATATGATTTAAAGCACTTATGCAGGAGACACACTAGGTGAAACTGTGGCTAACAAGCTCTTTGTGGCTCCCAGGGAGAATGGGATGGAAAGACACAGGAAATGAGAGACAGTGAGAGAAAAAAGGCAGATGTTTCGTTTGTTGAGGCTTAACAACTAAGTTTTGCCTCCAGCATACATGATGTGGAATCCCAGGTGAGTGGAGGTTCAAAGGTTAGATTTAATGGGACTTAATGATCAGAGGTTGGCACGGTATAACTGACTTGTGAAGAGAGAGAGCTACTGTGTGTGGGATGTATACCACCTACAGTACAGTACAGTATGTGTGTGTACTAGATATTGAGTGACCTTTTGACAGCTAGACGTGTTGGGTGTGAAGGTTGATGAGGAGGCCATCATTCAAGGAGCAGAGGCTATGTTAAGAAGTGTATTTACAGCGGAGTCTATAGCTGTTTAAGTGTCAGACTATCAAGTAACTTGAGTTTAGGAGGGATTAATGTGGCGGTGTGCAGTTTTGTGGAACTGATGTGCGAGCCTAAAAGTTTGAGCTGATAATAACAGCAGAAAAATGGGTATGGCAGAATTGCCATCACAAGTTTTCACTGTCATATTTTATTTGTTGTCATAATGAAAAATTTGAACTTTTGTAACAACAGTGAAGAAGAATAAAACTCTGTACTAGGTTCACTATATGAGTGTGATAAATGCAAGAAAACTGTAAAGTTGCTGTTGACGAATCACTTGAATATATACTATACATAAGTCAAAAAAAGTATGAAGCTGTTTGTGGCTCTGTACGATATATAGATTAAAGTGATTTCACTTCAAATCTGAAAATGAAATAAATCTGTGCAGCTAGAAATTGAGCATATGGGAGCTCAATAGCCTGCTCCTCAAGATGAAGACTTCTAAGTGAAATTAGTGGAGTACTCTTCTATGTGAAATGTCTTTCTTACCAGGTTTGCCAGCTGATTACTCATTTAAACTGATAATGTCATAGATTTAAGCAGCGGCACGGCTACAACACTGCTCACAACGTTATCCAGACAACTTAAGTTTTTTGGAGTCATTTAAACCACTGTTCAAGGAATGTTTATAGCTGCTGATAGCAAAAGCTTCTGTGAGCAACGTCTGTGAATTTGTCTACCTGCTGTGGAGACCTGTGACATCATCAGAATATCTGAGTAATCAGCTCCACACCTGGTATTTATTAGCTATGGTTTCTTTGTCACCTTTTGCCTCCTCGTGAAGGTGGTTTTGAAGTAAAGCCGAAAGGTAGAAACTGCCACAGTTCCTGTGTCTGTCATTTAAGAATCTCAACGCCTATATTATGCTGAAAAAAACCCATATTGTGTAGCAATAATAAAAATTATTATTAATATTATTATAAGGACATCATCACCTTCCCATGAGATTTCATTTTATAAAGCTTTGAAAGTGGAAACATAATGAGAAAAAAATGCCAATTTGGGCAAAGTTCATTTCTTAGGCATCAGAAATTTCATTCATTATTAATTCATTATTCATTCATCATTAAGATGTTTATTTTACATTGTTGGAACTTAATGAACCAGGAATTCACATATACTATATGTCAGCTGATATGATGAAGACTGCGATGTAGCTGAACAGGCTACTTTGCTGTGTAGCGGGCCTGAAGTGAACAGACAAAGGCAACATCTCTACAAGTTAGCTGATTCAAAATCTAAAGGAGGAGACCAACCTGTGAGGTATCATGGTTGAAGATGATGGAGCTGAGGTCACCACAGTTGTAGTGTGTAATGAGGTCCTCAGTTGTGTAGGAGCCCTGTAGACTACCTGCGCGAACTCCCTCGTGTTGCAGCAGTGTCTGGTTTAAAGCAAACAGCACCTACAGGAAGAGGGAGAGAGAGAAAGAAAGAAATACAGGAAGCGTTAGTTTCTGCATCAATAAACAGTCTACTCCGTGCTTAAGAGAAATTTGCCATGAAGGGAGAAGAAACCATACAAGCAGGGCCTGTGCTCCTTTAATGAAGCTGTTATGCTGTGTTTTGCATCGTTTTCTTTTTTCTTTCAGAATGTTTTGATGTACTTTACATACAGACTGACTACAGGTAAAAATGTTTTTAGATCACCTGAAGCACCACCAGTCAGCAAGCACCACTGACTTTAAGGAGGGAACACAAAAAGAAAGATTGAGCTGAAGAAAGCGAGAGGAGCCATTTAAGAATAACCCTTCTTTCTCTTTCACCAGGGCTGGAGTGCCATAAATTTACAGTGCCCATTAAAATCAAAAGTAAACTCTATTCAGAGAGAATTTATAGCGTGCAGCCCCCAGCTAGTCCAACAACTCCACAGCTGTCCTAGACACCAGGGACTAACCTCCCTGCTCCTGCCCTCTACAATCTCACGGCACTTCTGAGTGGCCTGGCAATCGAATCTAAGCTGTCCATCACTAGTAAGCTCTCTTACAGAAACCAGAGGTATGTCTGAAGGACAAAATGCGATTTTCTTCTTTCTGTGTGGAACAAAAGTAGATTTCACACAGTTCTACTTTGCAATCAGTAAGACAGTTTCAGCTGACTGATTAGAACAATCATATCTTAAAACCACACCAGACTGATCCATGTCTAAGATCCTAATTACCACGAAACCTGACTAGCGCTCTGGAAAATACTACAGGGAGAACGTCAGCATCCAGGCCCAGTTGATTTGTAGTCAGCTTAAGGCCGATACAGCTGCACAACTGATTGAGGCTGATGTCAAAAGTCTCAGTCGTAATTCAAGTAATTAAGTTATGTTTTCACAATCATAAATGTCAATATCGTGCATATTGAATGTTTAAACTCCAGGTAACCTTTATACTAGGATAATCACAACCAAGCTCTGAGCTCAACCTTGTGACTTGCTCTCTCTCCTTCTCTGTGAGGTCATTGTGTTTGTTAACCAGTCTTATGAGCATTTTAGCTCTTGTGTGCCGTTTTCATAATGCAAAGAGACAACAGATGAGCTAACTTAATATATCATTTTTTCATTATCCATTTTTCTTGTAATTTACTTTTCTCTTCACCTACTTTTTTTCTTTACTTTCAATTTAAGGGTCAACATCTTTCTGTCATCTCTCTGCCAGCACTGGATCCCTTTCCCTTCCTCCCAATTTACCACCAAAAACTGAGGCTTACTGTACGTATTCTTTTTGACATGTTTCATCCTGCATAATGTTTTTTGGCCACGAGGAATGGATGTTGCTGAAACCTGTGACCATTTTAGTAAAAAAATAAAAGACTTGCTCATGCTCTTCTCAGCTCCAGACTTCACAAACCCATAGGCATACCAACTGGCTTAGTAACACTGTACTTTATTTCAGTTTTTATTTCCATCTTTATTTCTGAGATTTGGTTCTATTGCTCCAGGTAATCTTGGGGTGTGATGTGAGGCACAGAGTAGTTAATGCCTGCCTGAATAACTAGCTACAGTAGCTAATTTAGCTTTCAGAGATTCTGATTCTTTGCCAATATGTCGCCACTGCTGCAAATCCTTGACCCACAGGGCTGTATGCCATGTCTCAGTGTTTTTCCAAGAGAAACACTAGTTCAGGCTCTGCTCAGAGTCAGGGGTCCATGCTGGCAGGGCAAACACACCTGCCAGGCTTTTTGTAATGCAGGCAGCTTCAGTAGTTTCCCTTAACATGGCCAGCTGCACAAGACACAACATGCAGGAGGGTGAGTGCATTACAGGAAGGGTGTGTGTGTGGTTGGTTGGGTTGTTAAGGTAGCTGTTATTTAAATATTGTCCAGCTCCTGGGAAAGGAACATCTCTGTAGCTGTAACCATGGTGCCTGAGTTTGTGCTGGACTGAATAAGAGAGCACGTCAATCACTGCGGGAGAGGCAGAGGGGGAGAAAGTGGAGTAGAGAGGAAATATGCAAATATTCCCTCTGTGTGCGCAAGTGCACTTGCGTGCATAAGTGTAAATATGTGTGTGTGCAAGCATGTGTTGACTGACAGAGTGGGTGTTCTCATGCTGAAGTGGTCCACTCACCCTGACAGATTGGCTCTTTTACAGCCTTTTGAAAGTAACTAACACTGACTCTGATCACCGCATAGTTTACTACTGCAGGTCTCTCTCTTTTCTCTTTTTTCCCCAGTCTCATCTAATACATGCGTGAGAAACTCCCATTGTTATTTAATAAAAGCTTTATAAGAACAAAGCTGGAAAGAGCGGAGCACACGGATGGTCTTGGAAGCTGCAATCTGAGTGCAGCACTCCAAAAATTCATTAGTGAGCAGTGGAAAGAAAACAGAAAGAAGGAGTTGGGCAGGAGTACGAGCAACATAAGAACTATCTGATAGATGTTTGAGAGTGAAAATGTCATTTATTAGCATGTCTGTACATTGAAGCAATTGACCTTGAAGTGCATTAATTCTTGGCTGTTAGCAGTCTTAACTTGTTTGAAGGTTTTACAGGTCTGAAATACGTAATGAATAGGTGTCGATGACAAGGTGCTGGAACTGAGAGCGCTCACACTTGTCGACTGCATAACTGCTCTATTATACCTTCTTAAATCAGAATCTGAGAATGTGAGTGATGGATAGAGCGAAAGGTCTGCGGGCTGTGATACAACAGAAGGAAGTGTCAAGCTGTGTAGGCCAAACACCAAACTCTGGCAAAGAAGAGAAAATATAATACCCATAATTACTGTTTACTTGGCAGTTAGGAGTCAGTAAAGTAAATCAAAAAACACACATCACCAACAACAGCAGTTAATACACAGATCAAGAAAAACAAAATGCTGTCACGTGTCCTTTCTGTCTGCTTCAATCTTTCCTTTCTTTCTCCAAGAACATCCTTTTAATTTCTTTACCCAGTATTCACTTATTTTCTTTCAGCTGTGGTGAAATAATGAGACACATTCCACTTTTCCTGCACACTAAAAGAGAAAGACGAAAGAACAAAGGAAAAGGAGGAGTAATGGCATGTGGAAGACAGAAAACAGAACAAAAGCCAGGGAGAGTTGAAAGTGTGAAAGAATGGTATAAGACAAATAAAGCCTTGTTCTCTAAGAGAGGAGCATGTGTTGCACAGATGGATGGGATTCTTCTCCATTTGCGTGGTGGAGAGTTTGGGTTAGGTGGTGTACACAGTGTATGGGTAAGACCTGGCACAGGAAATGACTGGGTATAACCAGCAGGTGAATGAGACCCTGGTAGTGTCTGCCAACTCCAGGCTGGAGAACTGAAAAGTTTTGTCCTTTCGCACATTTTTCCCTTTTCCCTGCTCTACTGTATTTTTCCCAGTTTGTCTATCCATGCATTTTCCTACATGTTGCCTACGCCCATTTTGTCTTTCTAAAACAGTTCTTCAATTTTTTTTATTAATTCATCCAATTTTGTGGCACCTTTAAATACAGAGAATCCATCTAGCATTACAATTCAGCTCTGTCTTCCCGCTCTTATCTCTGGTTATTTAATCATGACCTGATAAAGAAAACAGTCTAAACAGTTTCAGGGTGGTGTGTTCCACTCGACCGCTCCCGTCTCACTGAGAGCTGCTTGTGTTTCATCACCTTAAAAAGAGAGGAGCTAGACCCCTGACCCACGACATGCACTGCTGCGTTCCTCTGGGCCGAGCCACCATCCCCTGTGTGCTCCAGCAACAGACAACAAGAGGGGATTGGGTTCACAGCATCCTGGGGTGACTGAAGGAAAGCAGGTAGGAAGCTGAAATAACATCCACAGTAACCCAAGAATAGGAGAAGAGAGCAATACCTCATCTCCGACAGAACAACCCCAAAAAGGGTGGACCAGTTTTTTGAGTGTACTTTCTACTTTATAGCCACAGCAGAACCATAAAAGAATGAATTAAAAACACATATTCTCTTTTAATCTGTAATATTTTAATGTGACTTCATGCTTCAATGTTCATACAGCAGTGGCGAGGGTAGTTTAAAAGGCTGCCATTGTCTGTTTTTTTTTTAGTCCAGACTATCCCTACAGAGCACCTTGAATACATTAGGGGGGACGGCTGGTGTCACATAAGACAACATCAAAGTTGTCTGGACAGTCTCACATGATATCTTGACTGTGGCGTCACACAGTTTTATCAACAAAGTCCTCAAGATTTGTTTTACTCGAGGGGAATCGTGTAACTTGTCATGTGCTTTAAAGACTAAGTATTATTAAGTACAAAAATTTGACCGCTAATTCTGTTACTGTGCCAAAACACTTTTACAGCCCTTTGGCACCTTTCGTTACATTGGCTTATTTGATGGTAAGCATCATTTTCAACTCATCAAATCTGCCATAAGCCACAACCAGAGCCATGGTTTCTTCCAAACCTTAATCCCTGGTAATACCCATGATACAAAAACACTTGCATGAACACTCCAAAACACACACAACCACCCAAAAGTACACACACTAATAATTATACACATCACATTCCTCTTTGAGCAATATCTGTATGCTGTGCAAGCCACATATTACAGAAAATGAAAGAGAAGACATTTCAGATCTTTTCCACTTCAGACAGTTCCAGTGTTTCTCCTTTGTCTCTGCCACTCTTTCCCTTCATACCTCCTCTCTTTCTTCTCTCACTGTGCCTGGTCTACCTCCTGTCTCAGCTTAGGAAATCCAGGGATTACCAGAGGGACAATCCCAGTGGCAGAGGCCTGCGGCTCTCAGCTTCCACAGAAAGCCTCCCATTCTTCCCTCCTCCTTCCTTCCGCCCTGTCTTATTTCCTTTCGGAGTCAGGGGGTCTCTCAGCTTGGTGTGGTAAAAATCCAAACATCCATACTATCTTATCTTTCTTATCTATCTTTCTCAGTGTTTTTATTCCTTTAATAAAACATATTGGACACACACAGACTATATACACCCCATCCACTCCCCACAGTCTCTTGTCTCTCCTCTTAATAAGCATCTCTAGTGAATGGGGGTGATGGTCCAGCCCTCCCGACACTTGTCCACAAATAAATCCTACTGTTTGACTTGGCAGTGGTGTCGCTGAGCCAGTCATCCCAGCTTTCCTGCCTCCTCAGAAAACAGAGAAAATAATAAAGTCTCACTTGATCTGGAGTGAAAAGGCACACAGCTGGTCCCTCACCGTGAATGCCCACAAGCAGAGGGTGTGGAGTGTGAAAGAGTGGTGGAAAATTATAGAGGGAAATTGTGCTAATTTTTGTTTTCTTTCAACATCAAACACCCAGAGCTGTTCAACAGGAATACCACAGCCGAACATTACAGCAGTAATGTAGGGAAATGACTGCATTAATGTGCATTTAAGTTAACTGTAAATCTGCATATACATGCAGCAGATGAGTAATGTGATTTCTCCCCCACTTCTGACTTACTTTGGAAGCATGACTCAGAGATTTTAACTGTATAGCAACAGACCTGCCTTTTTTTCTTTTCAGAAAGACAGCGCGGCAAGAAAAAGACAAGTAGACAGATAAAACTGAACTCCTTTTCACTGCACAAACTGAATTTTAGAAATATATGCTGTGGAATGCAACTTCCTGTATTTTGACTTTTATAGAGCACTTTGTGTTGGTTTCGTTTTTCTACAGACTTTGGATGGACTTGATTTAAAAATGGGGAGACACTGCCCCATGTAATGATGTCTCCTTTTGTCCAGTAACTCCACTCCACTACTTTCATTGCCTGCAGCCTTTTGTCACGCACATGCATACGAGCCGGATAGAAAACTTGTTATGCACATAGCAGAGAATTTGTTGTCTCCAGTAGAAATCTGTCTGGTGAAATCAGGTTTCTCTTATCCCCTACACCGATTACAAAAAACAGGTTTCTTGTTTACATGACAGAGACTTTTTGATCAGAATCCACTTCTTTGTTTCTCGTTCTCTCTCTGAAGTGAGAGAATATGAGAAATTAAATTAAAGTTGCACTTGTTAGTATTTTTATGATGCAACAGGAGTTGCTTGTTGTGACGATTACTCACCTCTCCTCTTCAAAACACTGTGGCATCTACAGCTTAAATGTTTCTGTCTCTCACCACTCTTTCTATTTCAAAACACAGGCAGTATGTTACTTGTTCAGAGCCGCACTGAAGTGTCCAAAAGAACAATTAATGCGGCTTTGATGTAAAACTAAAACTATATCTAAATGAAACATTACTCTTCTAGTGCATAGACCACTGGTGTTAAAAAAAAAAGACAAAATTATTGCAGCTTTTATAATGTGTTGAAGTCTATAAAATGATCTCTGAAGAAAAACGTGTTGTGTATGTTTATGAGGTGTTGGAGCAATAGGTGTTGACAGCAGCTATAATCTATATCACTCAAAGTAAATGAAATAATCACACATCAGAGTTCATCAGTTGTTTTAAGGAAAAATAAGATCATATGTTGCTAATGGTCACTCTAACTTTATCTCCATAAAAACACATAGTCCACCATTAACATCATGATTTCGACTAATCCTAACACATTTCACAGGCATTTTTCCAAAGGAAAATCTTTCATTGAATTCCACTGGATTTATCCAACTCCCATTATGATGTGTGATGCTATCCAAACCAGATGAGCTGGGTCTTCTTCGCAGCATGAAAAGGGAACAGTCAGAAACAGCCATGTATGCTTAAAACATGCCTCCCCGGCCCCAAACTAGGGCCCAACCAATCTGTTATCTCCCTCACTCTGCTTTAGTTGGACCAATGGCTTTAGACATAATAATTCCCAAAGAATGATTTGTCTTTTACAAAGTCCACATCTGAGGTCCGACTGAAACATGAGCGCAGCACATGAACATAAATTGAGTAATGGAGGAAAACCCGATCCAGAATGAGAAACAGTAAGTGTCTAAACAGTTAGTAGGAGCTGGTCCAGGTGACTGAACTCATTCCTTTTAAAGAGAGGAATCCTTGCAGAGGTTTCTGTGTGTGCGTGCAAGTCAAGCATGCAGGCAGCCCTCAATCATCACACATCATTCTAATGATATTCAAATGATGTCATGCCAAGTTGGGTCAAACTTATTTTTCCATATATAAATCACTATTTCAGTTCAGGTTTGTGTGTGTACCGCAGCAAGCGTCCAAGACTGAATTGTTCTTGTTTGCACTATTTGACAGGCAGAATGGATTTCCCCTGCAGAGCAATGGACACTTCAGTACCTTTGAGTGTAATGCAGCAGACTGTAACTATAAAAAATCATATTTTCATATCAAAGAGATATGACTGAAAAAGTTGTATGTATGAATTAAAGTTTGGATGTTGTGTAAGTGTAGTACAGTGTGTCTGTAAATGAGTAGAGGGTACAAGGAGGAGGTGGTGAGATGGTGAGGTGGAGAGAGACGGTATGAGGAAAGAGACAGCATGAAAAGAAAAGAGGAATAGGCATCATGTAAAAATGCTGTATGGAAGAGTCCAAAAGGCCAGATGTTTACAGTTAACCTCATGAGATATAGAAAAAAGGGGAGGGAGCAGACCTATCACCCCTCACCTCCTCCTCCCTTTTTCCCTGGATTACAGGTCTGGAGCCCAGCTGGCCAGCTCTATACTCCACCTTTTCCCTTCTTCATTTTCCCAAAGTTTTTGTCCCCATCCCTCCAAAAACAGCTCATGTCCCTTCATCTTCAATCAGTTCTCAAACCTTCAATCATCAGCCTTCCTCCCTTTCCCCACCCAGGTTATGTGCACTCAGTGACAAATCTCTAGATTATACAGTTCAGCAACATCCCTTCATCTCTCTCCCACCCAACTCTCTTGCTCTCACTCTCTTTTCTCTCCATCCAGTACTGTCATGGATCTCTGTTTATTTAGCTTTCATGTCCTTCCTCCTTCCTGTGCTCCACTTCGTGCATGCCCACTCTCTCTGCATGAGCATACACTTGTAACTCAATGCTTTTGTGCATATGTACACGCATGTCATTCTGTGTTGTTTGTCTTTCCATATATGTCATTTATGTCTGTCTTCACTGCAAAGTTTGTCCAAATTTCATGAGGCTCTGGCCGGAGGAGCAGTACGCCGAGTAAGTGGTCCAACCATCCTCTCATCTCTTTCTTTCAGTCACGGCTCTATTAGACTCGATGCTGAAGCTAATGTGCCATAATCCTGCAGAAGCACACTATTTCACGGCAAATCAGTGACAGAAATGTTCAATTTCATGCAAGCAAATTCAGCCTGCAGAAAAATAGACAGCGACAGAGCAAGATTGTAATGTAAGCCTTTCACACACAAAAGAGACACAGACTGAATAAGCTGTGTATATGTATGTGTCTGATGGTCACAGATGGTCTGTAATTTCAAAATGTTCTAGTTGAGATGGTCTTTGGTCTCTTACAAAGAGTGGGAGGGTACTAGCCTCTGGCAAAAGTACATTCAATTGTTGTTGTTTGTTCAAAAGTTTTGTTCAGGTTTGGAGGATATTTACAATCTGCAGTCTGCTGCATATAGCCACAAAGGCTAAGCTATAGGAGGGCTGCTTGGTTTCTGTTTCTACACATTTCAAATACAGAAAGTGTATTGACGACTTTGAAGTTGTCCCATTTAAACATAACTTTCTTCTGAGCTGCCCTGGCCTGATGACAGACATCTCTTTTTCCACTGTCTTTGCTAATTAGGGTTTTAACTTCACCTTTGCAGTAATTGTAATAAATGTAATTGACTAAACTACAGTCCTTAATTTTTCATCTGCAAAAACAGTTCAAGAAATAAACAGAAAGGTGCAAGAGATGTGTTCTACTAATAGCACATTTAAGGTCCTGCCATTTCAAAGTGGAAGAAATGCCAAAATGCTGTGTGGGTTTCCTCTGTGAATTTCCAACTTCTGAGTTTAAACATCAATTGACTTTTTGACTTTTTGTGCAGCGACTCATTTGCCTTGGACTGCTAAGAGAATATGGATAAACTTGACTTCCTATGATGAGAATATGTCTAATAATAAAGACTTTGAAGGAAAAATTAGATTTAGGAAGTTAGGATGTTAGCCAATACACTTCCAGATTGCTACTTTTAATTACTGGGGTTGAGACATTTTGGCTTCAGTATACTATAATTGATTAACAAAACCTGCTCATACAAACATTTAAAGCAGACATCAGGCCTGAACTGAAAATCAAATCGAGGAGGAATTAATCATGTTTACGAGCAACCCATAAATGAGTCTGCCTGTATTACCAGAGTGACTAATCAATGTCAGAGGAAAGAGCTGGAGAAAACATGTATTTGTGTTAAGTGCGTAAGTGTGCTTGCTTGTGTTCGTCAGAGAAAACAGAGATGGAGGAAAAGAGTATTTACAGTATGTGTCTGTGTGTGAGAAAGAGGGAGAACAGAGTAAGAGGCAGCAAAGCCAACACAGAGACAGAACAAAACTGACAAACAAACAGACTAGAAAACTCACAGAAGCACTAAGTGGGAGGTGATGAATGGGACAGGAACCCAGTGATAGAATATGGGAAATAACTCTTCCATGTTGCCTGTGGTTTGGAGGTGGAAAGCAGAGTCTTGACGGCATGTGGTGGAGGGGTTACGGTAACGTTGGCTATAGATTAGTAGGTCTTCCTTATGCTGGCCTTGACTAGAAGCGGTGCTGGCTGTCACATCAGAGACAGGACATTTAACTGCCCTCATAAGAGTCTCATTATTTCATAAATCTGCAGTTTAGGCACTCGACTCTGTTGATTTGAGCCTAGTCCAAGGCTTCGAGAATGTTTTTACAAACCCTCCTTAATTTATTTACAGCCTTGATTCATTTTTGTGTATATGTGTGTGTGAGTGAGTGTGAAAGAGAAGGAAAGTCAGAGAGTAATAGCAGATGGAGAGGTGATTGCGCTTGTTTTCTGCTTACTTTGTGTACTTACTGTTTGTTTGGCTGCTGCATGCATAATATTTGTATAGATATGTGTGTGTGTGTGTGTGTGTGTGTGTGTGTATCTGTGTGTGTGTGTCTGTCTGTGAGCACCTTCCTGCTGGAGCTAATGTGATAATTCTAGCACAGCTCCAGCGGGGAATTAAATTTCACCATGGTCTGGTGTACACATGAATTTATTACTTCAAGGATCTGAGACACATATTTCTACTTCCAGATTTTTTCTGTCACATTCTTGGTTGTTCTTCTATCTGTGTATTATCACTGTTGTCAAGAGTCTGGTACTGTAATTATATGTTAAAATCTGACCCGAAATCAGACAACCACAACTCAGCCACAAATGTATGCACTTATTTAAACACAAGGTGTTTAGGTGTGTTTAGCACTAGGTCCAGCAGAAAATAGGTAGAAAAGCACTATATACAGTAAGTGCAGTCCATTTACCAATTAGCATCTGTCATTGCTCTTCTGTGAGGAACAACACATCTACTAAACAATCTTTAACAAAAAAAAAAAAAAAAAAAAAAAAAAAA
>JAUBNQ010000020.1:10448339-10482241 GCA_032353495.1 Ctenopoma kingsleyae | reverse complement strand
AAAAAAAAAAAAAAAAAAAAAAAAAAAAAAAAAAAATATATATATATATATATATATATATATTATACATACACAGTCTAGCTTGCTTGCTTTAATTCTTGCAAGGCACAGATACTCACATACACTTCCATATTCATCCAGCCTGTAACCCCTCAGATATGTCAGGCCTGTAGCCTCCCAGGGAAAGTGCTTGGTATGAAGAAATCCAATATGATTAAGACTATGATTGCTGCCTCTAATAGTTTTAGCACCCATACCCTCTATTAAGGAAAACAGTGGGTTTGGACCACAGCTCAGCACAGGCTTCTAACAGAGGGAATCAGCGTGTGGGAAAAACCCATGATTCACAGTTTGAGAAAGAAACAAACTGTGTTAGTACAAGAGTTCTAATTGTGTTGTATGTATATGTATGTTGGTGCAGTGTAGATGGTTTTTTTTCTATGTCTTGCATGTGGATGTGAGACTGTGTGTGTGTATGTGTGTTTGCACAAGCTCAAGGGCAGACTTGGTCAGCCATGCTGAGGGTTTGTGGTCACCCTGACCAACAGATCACAGGATTGTGGTTTTAAATGGGCCACAAATCATCAAACAGGCCACAGTGATGGAGCGGAATGCTGAAGCAGACAGGAGGAGTACTGGATAAACAAGATTATAACTGCTGCAGTTTGTCTTCACTGGAAAGCAAATAATAAATCCTTAAAAGGTGTGGCTGTAGCAGAGGTAGCAGTGGGCAGATTAGCTGTTAGTTGTTGTGCAGTTCACATTGTTTGCTGAAAAGGCAACCCAGTCTCCCAGGGGCGGTTTGTCCATAAGGGGGATCGGGCAACGCACCAAATTATATTATGAGCACATTAATGTTGGCTGTTGCTGTTATAGGCAGTTAATTCTGCCTGTCTCTGAATATGGTCCAATCAGCGCCAAGCCTTGTGTCGTGATGTGCTGCGCCCGCCTCTTTAGGGGCAATTTCAGAAAGCTCTCATAGACTGTCATGTTAAAAACTATTTTTTTCAGATTTCAGACGCTGCAATGCAATACAGACTCGGTGCTTGTGTGAGATTTAGCGACAGGAGCGACACTGTGCTGGGACGTTTCTTTGAATTTGTCCCTATCTTAGATCTTAGTCTGACTTAATTACCACCAGTGGTGGCCTGTCAATAGAGGGCGCTTGGGCGCCGCCCACCTGTGTCACATGAAGAAGATAGGAATCTCATTAGGACATTAACAGAAAAGTCGACTTGTCGATGTGTCAGCGTCAGAGGCACAAGTCAACGACCCCTGAGAGAAGTCGACAAGTTGTGTGTTTTTTTCCTCTCTGTGCGTGCTTGTATACACAATGCAGTCCTGATTGGCTTATGCTGACACGCGTTCCATGACTTACCCAATTATTATAGTCACTTCATACTGACTCATTCTGTGTGCCCTGGCTGCCGCAGTTTAAGCTGTTCCCACTTTCTGTTTTGCACTTAAATTATCAAAATCAAATAACTAACACAGGACAGAGGGAGAAATTACACTCTGTCTTTCTCCAAAAACTGGTCTGAGAAGAAGTCCTGGCTAACTGTCTGTCCTGAGACCGGAGCTTTGGTTTGTTTCAATAATCAATAATCAATAATAATGATCAATAATGCATCAATTATCATTATTGTTATTATATGTGGTTAGAGTGCCTCTGAAAACTGACTTGCAAAAGTGCGTCCCCCCCAAAAATAATTTCACCAGCCGCCACTGATTACCACTGCAGTTTTGGAGAGGCTGAACAGACTTTTCATTATCATCATGATAAAGGTAAACTCATCGCACAAGTATCTGTATGAGGGGAGAGTGGACAGGTGTGCAGCAGAAGGTGTGTGAGCATTATGAAAACGCACATTACGTGCACTGTTACGCACACCATCTGAATTTGATTATGCAACAAATCACTTCTCCCATTCCAGCAGTGACAACTATATAGATTAGTACAGATTAATAATTTATGCACTCAGGTTTTCCATCATCTTGTGTGTTATTGATCACAGGTGTATTCACTTTTGTTGCATCTAGTTTCTATTTTAGTTCCTGTATTTTCTGAAATATTTGTTTTTGATACTTTCTACTGGAAACGTTCTACTTTTTAGCTTAGTAATGCAGTTATTGAGTTGATAAAATATAATATACTGTATTTGACAAGTAATACTGGACAGGGGTCTACTCTACTCTGTGTACTGTAATCAGTTACTGCACTTATTGTGTCCCAGCAGTTCAATGTCTGGTTCATTGTGTGTCTGTCCTAAATTCACTGCCACTGTTCTTTTACTGTGGATTTGCTGCACTTGAAATGTGTGTAACAATGTGAGTAGTAATAATAATCTGCTGTAATCTGTTTTTTTATCTATCAGTATTGTTGCTTTTACATCCAAACATGTCTTTGAGGGTGAATCAGTAAATCTCAACCCACTGCTGATGATCACTGCTATGTTCATTCATTGTAGCTAAACTTATTAATTAAGTCACTGACTGTGAACTCCAGGATGTAGCTGTCCAAAAATACAGTACACTAAAGTACTCTGTGTAGCTGATGGAGAACAATTCGTGTTGATTCCATCTACTGGTTAATCTGGCTATATGTAGGTATCAGAAAAAAACTGTTAAGTGCAGTGTGACAATGTCTAGTTTCTCAGACATTGAACGGGTCATTTTAGCTTACAGCAAATACAGCAAAAGTTGCCCCCCCTGACAAATATGTCACAAGACCGCCACTGCAGTCTCCTAAAAATTACATTTCTATTGACAAATGCGTTTTTGTAGAAAACGTAATTGAAACCGGATTATGTTTTCTGTTAACTTAATGATCATATGTTCACAATTAACTATTAGTTACTAACTATTAACTAATTAGTCGCAAATATGATCACATTCTTTACAAAAACAGTTGCAAAAGGTGTATTTGTAATTTTATTTTGTTTGTGGAGCAGTTTCCAACAGAGGATGTAAAAGTGGTGGTGCTGCACAGCTAATAAGCTACAATAGCTTCCTTCCTTTGTTTTGGACTCTCTAGCTCTTCGTTCCAGCAAATGTGAGCACAGTAAAATTTCCCTGTTATTGGTTAACTGCATACGCTTAATGTTTGAGACAAACATCTACTGTTAAACTTGGACTGGTGAAGTTCCAAATCTGAGTTGGGAAACTGAAGCTTGTATCGTGTTGCAGGAAAACACTGATTGAGAGCTGAAGTTGCTGTGGAAATGATACCTTCAGGAGGTGCACAGACACAGAACAGTTGTTTTGATAGAACTCAGTAGAACTACAACATATTTCATACACGCACACACTCCTTTGGGACCCTGGCCTAACCTTAGTGTTATATCTCTCTCGATCACTGCCTGTGACTGTCTGCCTGTATGAAGCCACACAAACACATTCTCACAGTCTAACATACACACCTCAGCTTAATGGGCCAAATTTTGCTGCAGAGGAAACAATTTCCCATCAAAGCTGCTGTGAGTTTCCAGTTCCGTTTATTTAATTTTTATTGTAAGAGATGATATGTCCTCTCTGTTCTGAGCTATAAAAGAGACCACTGTTTCACTACAGGTTTGGACTTAATCTTTGTGCATTGATGTGGCCTGAAAAAATCACTGGTTCACTATTTATATGTTTATTACTGGTGGTATTGTCTAAACATACAAGAGTCCATTTTTTTCCAAAGCAAGCTCTCAGTTTCCATGTCACCCCACTCCCTGCTGGGTCAAAGCAAACCTTAATTAAGACTTAATTAGCACTGGAATTTTACTAGATCACTGTTGGTTTAGTACTAGCTACACATCGGCTCTGACAGTAATTAAGTGCTGAAGTAAAGGCTGAAACTCCAGTGTTAGCTAAAATGAGAATGTTGTGTGTGATACACACAATGTTATCGACTCCAGGGTCACTGAAAACAATATCTGTCAAAGTTAATTGAGCAGAAAGGAAGCCACATCAAGCTATGCCACAGTCTTTGTGTGTGTGTGTGTGTGTGTGTCTGAGTGTTTATGTGTTCTCCTGCATGCATGAGTGTGTGCCAGTGACCCAGTCATCAAAATGTGGTTATGGGTGAGTAGCCGTGGTTTCAATGGCTCCACACACCACACTTACATAGAGGGGCTTGCTGACAGATGCCTTGCACAGTTCGGGATTACAGAAGAACAATGCAAAAGAATGACTGCAGCTCCCACAAATAAATACCCTGTCTGGCACAACCATTGTTGTGAAAATACCAAGTAGGAAGCAACACACAATTAAACACACAATAGTATAAACATGCATATGCATACAAACTTACAGTATGACAGACCAAAGAAACTTTAAAAAATCCATACACACATTGATGTTTGCAGTTACCTTTTGAACAGCAGGAAGCAGCTCAAGGATGTTTACTCCACCACAACAAAGCACTCTCTCTCCCTGTTTCTCCTTTTTCTTATTTCTTCTCTTCAGGTCCACCTCATTTTCTCTCCCTTGCTGACCTTCTGCTCTTTCTGTCCAAGCCCCCACCCCCACCTGGTTCATTTCAGGCTAGGTCTGCTGTGGCCATGGCAACACTCCAAGAACCACAGAGGCCCTTCTCTCAACCTCCATCTCTGGGGGGTGAGTCCCTGAATGACTGGCTATAGAGGAGAAGATGAGAGAGGGAGGACAGAGGGGAAAATGCTGAGGATAGACTAAATTATGCAAACTTATAGGTTTAAATCTAAAGTTTCTTGATCTCAACAACAAACACAGATGTGAGTCATATTAGGCTAGATGCTAAGTTGCATTTGTTGACTATAAAATAAATCCAAACTTTATTATGGAGATGTTGGCTCGTGTTGTTAACTAAAAGAGCTCGAGTGAGGCCAAATCATCTACACAGGTGCATTTGTGAAAAGAAAACCTAAGGCCTACACATACACCCAGTCTTGTTTTAGGTTAGAAAAAGATCTTTTCTGCTTTTAGTTGAATATTTCAAAAACAAAAGAGTCCGAGCTTGTGTTTCATGTCAGCACTAACTTCAATATTTAACCAAGTCAGTTTTTTCCTTTTATAATCTCTGACTTGTCCTGGTCTCAGGGGTTTTCGACTTGGACTTGAGTCATCTGAGCTCGCTGCCTTGGGTTTAAAATTTCTGGTATCAACCAATTCCAGCTGTTTTTTCTCTCTCTGTACTGAGCTCCAAATTCAGCACAACCCTTACCCACCAAAAATGTTTATTTATTCATGAAACATTAATTTAAGTTAATACTTTATAAATTATATAGGACATATGGACATAACTTGAGACAGATAAATATAATAATCAATCCTCAAGATACCATGTAAAACATGTGTGCAAATATAGAATGTGAACCCGAGAACATGACCTTCCTGTCATTGTTTGTAGTTACAGCCATGAATACAAACCAATAGTGGAAAGATACCAAACTTTCATGGTTAGCTTGTAATATTGTGCAAGGATATTTTATTTCTGATATAATTTTATTTTTTTCCCAAACTGAATGGGCACTGTTTTTCTTGTCTTTTTTTTGCCCTTGGTGTTGACTCAGAACTGCTCAGACTGCTGACTGCTTGGACTTGACTACAGCCCAGTTCCTGATCTCTATCCAGTAGTAAATATACTATATATAATATACATAAGTAAAGTAAAGTAAATATTGTAGAGAAATAAGAAATTAAATACAGTGAACCATCTCCACAAATCCATATTCGTTGAATAGGTATTTTGCAGTAATTTGCAAATATGTTCAAGCAGCAAGTTTGAAGGCAAGTGAGGAAAGAGTGAGAAGAGAAAAGAGGAGCAGAGAGGAGATGATATTTTCTATCTGGCTCTAGTGTTGTGTACTGAGGGTGTGATGGCTTGTGTCGGTTAACACTCATGCTGTTGCCAAAATGGTGGACAGGGTGTCAGTGTGTGTGTGTGACTGTCAGACTGTGTGTAATAATGCAGACAGACACACTCACACACATGGAGAGGGGGAGCTGAGTGCTGGGACGGGTGACAAAGACACATGTTTATCATTGAGGAGATTGGTCGGATTCCTTTCATCTGAAAATGGCTGTTCCCTTGCTCCCAGCCTGACCCCTTGGCTGCCTTTATCTCCTTCTCTCCGTCAGTTTCTCTCACACTTTGTCTTTAGCTCTCGCTCTCTTCCTTGCCCTGTCCTGTTTGACCTCTTTTCCTTGTCACTTCCACTCCCTGAACAATTTTGGTTAAGCACATTTTCGTCCCTGATGCTAAATCTGACCCTTTAGTCTTCATCTGACTATACACTCGTTTTATTCTTCATGTACTTCTTTCCTTTATCTAAGTCTTTCTTTTACTCCCCATCTGCTTTTCATCTGATCCCAGATAGAAAAGCAGGGAACACTGGTGGTTATGACCACGATGGTCATTGATGGAATTAGGTGGAGAGACACAGTTTTACAAGTGGATTTCTGAGATATATTATTGCTGACTGACTGATGCATGAGAACAGTGTGTCTGTATGATTGTGTGTGTTTGTGTGCAATTTAACTCTAATTTTTGAGAGTGTTTATATGGCTGCATTCCTGCATGCATGTGAAAACTGGGTTATTAAGCTTCACCAGGGATGTTTGCCTTCTCATAATAAATGCACACAGATATTTGGCACGCTCTGACACCAGCTCCCAGCCCAGCAGTTCTCAATGCGATGAGCTGTCAGTCTCTGTTAGGCTTGGCATTCTCGTTAGCACGTGGTTTGGATCCCCTTTCAGAGGCAGAGGCACTGAATTCAGGACCTTTTCCCCTTAGCACTTCCAGAGCAACAGAGCCCAAAGCAGGGAGGAAAGCCGTAAATACCAAGTGAAGAATACAGACTGGTAGTGAGAGTCTATGATCTCTCATGATACCAGACTTTGTATTTAATCACTTATTGTAATACTTCCATGCTCCATGAGGTTTACAATTTGTAGAGTGCATTCATAAACATTTTCAAAGCCCAGCTTTGTGCCTCCTCAAATAATTGTGTCTTCATCTAAACCATTGCAAGATCACTCTTGGGTATATCAAAGGACAGCTGTGGGAGAAGGAAATCAAGCATAGCAAAGCACATTTACCTTATGAATAATGTTACCTTAAGTTTCAAATACATTCCTTCCAAATGAGCCCCTGATGAACCCGTGGCTGATTAAAAGGAATTTATTTGTGTTTCTCTGGGAGAGAAAGTGGAATAGAATTGCCTTTTACAAGAGCCAGATCAGCAGGTCCTCCAGGGTGGGCACTGCCGCCACAGAAAAGCTGAACCCAAACCAGACATCCTTCAAAATGATTTCATCCACAATCACTGGTGCACTGACGCCTGCAACCGATCCAAGACAAGCACTTTTTAAGACAGAAAAGCAAGAAAATTGTTTCAGTGGAAGGGAACGTCCACCATTTCAACAGACATGCCCAAAGATTTCTCCAAATCTTGGCGCTCCCCCAACCAAACACTCCAGTCTCCACATTCAGCCCCATCGCAGGTTAGCCCAAGTGAAGATGGATGGAATTCCTGGAACATCTTGCAGACTTAAACCAGACTTCACATTTCAAGAATCTTTTATTTCTTCATAGAACCTGCTGATGGTTTTGACGAATAATCGCTCTGACCCACATTTGGTGCCATGGGTTCAATGGTTCAGGAGCCTTAGGGGTTCAGAGATTCAGGGCTTGGTCTCCCTGATTTGGCAGTGGACCACTTCAGAACTGAATGAAAAGGAATGAGTATTGAAACCCATAAACTCAATATAGGTTCAGCTTTGTCAGTTCAATTTGACTTAGCCAAAAATACTGAAGTAGAGAAAAGCTGTGCATCTTGTTGTTTCTGAAGTCAGTAGGTGGTTGAGAAAAGCTACATCAGTCTTTTCCCAAACATGGTGACTTGACTTGAGATTTTGTGAGATGTTTTCCCTCTCATTCGAAAGATGTGAGAGGTCATTTGAGAGGCGAAACATCTCAAGGAAGTCCAGTTGCCACCAAATAACACTTTTGGGAATAGTCTGACCTGGATGACTGTGAATCTCCACAGATACAGGAGCCTTTGTTTTGCCCTCCTCACAAAACATGAAATCAAAATGAAAGCACTTTTTAATTTCTCCCTTTGTTTTCTTTCTCCTCTTTCACCACCTCCTGTTATATGTTTTCTGTCTCTTTCCTCTCCTCATCATTCTCATCTCCTCTTCCTGTGGTTTCTAGGGATTCTTTCAGCTTTTGTTTGAGTCAGGGGCGGTTTTGTGTAAACAAAAGCCGGGTTGAGGTAAGATACTGAAGTCTATGTGGTTTATATGACTTGACCAGTTTCTTACATCACTATTCCTCCTCTGATAAACATAATAAACATAGATTCTGGCTCAGTGTGTTTTGTTTTATACATTCTGACCAATGCAGTTTACAGTTATTCATAACAAAAGCTGATTTTATGACACAAAGGCCAATGAAATGATTTACAAAACCCTTTGTTGTTCCGTCAAAGAACAAGTACTAATTTACCGTTTGGGCACACAAACTTGTTTTCTTCAACAGCAGCATTATACCCGCTTTATTTGCTTTAACTTGAAGTGCAGAATAACATTAATCTATTACTCTACATCATGATCAGTCAGTCAGAGCTAGAGTTAGCATGCGTGTAGAAACACATGGGGTAATGGTCAAACATCAAATATTTATTTATTTTTTATAAATGCATGATTCATCCAAGAAGACTCAACACTCGTGTTGTGCCATACAGTGTATAGACAAATTCTTGTTTGTGATAATTCCACACCTATGCCTTCCTTTAACCTACAGACACATTCACGACCTTGTTAGAGTTATTGTGTAGGACAGGATGCATTGTACAGCCACTGTAGGAAAAGTAAATCAGTGCTGGAGGCATCAAGGCCAAAATAAAACCAAACAAAAGTCCAGATCCAAGTTAAGACGGCCAGTGTCTTTGGTCTAACCATTGCTACAATAGGGTGCAAATCTGTCAGTTTTGTTATTGATAGTATGTTGGATTTGTACTATATGTATATTGGACAGAATTTTTCAACAGCATATAAATCTCATTTGAGTGAGTGTTTAATCAGCAGCCAGCTGGACATTCATTTATAGATAAATGAGCCTGTGATTTCCACATAATTGAATAATTTGTGTCAATCTCAGGCAAAATAAGAAGACCTCAAGAAAAATGCTGAGACATGAGCAAGACAAATGAGTTTGGAGTCACAGAAGAGACCGCAACTTTAGCAAATGTGATCACTAACTCAGCCTGTCTTTGAGCCTGTCATGAAGGCAGCAGTGGTCATCTGCGTCCAAAATCGTTGTCACTCTCATCCTTTCTCCATCCCTCCCATCATTCAGCATATCCTTCATCCATCACCCCATCCCATTAAATACCCCAGCTGTTAGCAGGCATTAAAAAGCCATTCACACTGCTCTCAAGTGCTTGGGTTGGCCGTCACCAGAGATGACTACAGAGGCTTTGACGGGGCCTGGTCTCTCTCTCTTCATCTCTCTCTGTCTCTCCTTCTCGGTGTCTCTCATGCACTTCCCCCCTTTTGCATTTTGGCAAGGTGATAAAAAAGACTCGTGTTTCCATTTCAATTCTTTCTAGCTTGCCGTGAGCTTTTTACAAAGATCTAGCTTTTAGCTGTCAACAATGGCACGCACGCCTGCGCCGGCCGTCTGTCAGGCTTCTGTCGGCTGCCTGAGGTGTCGACACTATTACCTGAGAGAATCAACAGCAGAAAAATCTATCAAAAACATAGGATTTGTTCATGTCGATCTAGGATGTGGCTTGGCTCACACTGCTCCCGGTCCATATTTTTCATATTAACAGATTCTGTAAAGTTACAACGTGACATAGGATGCTTAAGGCCACATCCGTTAGACACCAGTGGCAAGGAAACAACTTTGTGGAGCCCTTCCTCACTGGCTGATTCACCAATTCAATTAAGTACTGGAACAACAGGGACAGACGGTATGCAGGCAAAACCTAACTGCTGTGAATTATAAGGATAAAGCCTGACAAAACCATGGAAAAAGTGCCCTCTTAAAAATGATTTTGAAAACCATTCTAATAATGTTGGTACCACATGTTTGAATTCAACATAAAAATGTTTGTCCATAACGTCCATAAAGATGTTTTTCTAACAGAAATACTGTGGACCCAGGCTTTTTAAAGTCTGTCATTGTGTATTTAAACCGCTAACTAATTTAGCATTTTCTAATAATCCATCATGAGTCACAAAAAAACAACTTTATATCATCAAAAACTTTCAGTAGAGAAAGTTTTCTAAATAAAATAGAAACAAATGGTCTCTTGTATCTCCTAGAGATATGTTTCAAAGTCTCAGAACCCAAACACTATTCTTATTAGTGAGGTTTATTACTGATTTCTAATGTATTAATAAATTATTTATTTACAATTGATAAAGCTTTGTGCTAGACTGTAAGACAAACATACATTTGTCTGACACATTGGCTTTATGGGATGCTGTTACTACCCAAGGGCAGGTGGTCTGGCATGGAGCTGACAAAACATCAGAAACCAATAACTGTGTCTACTTACACACTGGCTTTCTTCAGCCAAGTTAAACTGACATATCTGAACGGCCTCCTACAGTATGTTCAGAGATTTCAATCTTCTGCTTATTCATCGTGACACTCTCTGATTGTCTGTCTCCTCAGCTCAGCTCCAGGAATGTTCACTTGTGCAGAATGTGTCAACATTAGCTGAGAAATGTACTGTGCTTTGGGACCGTTTCTTTTTTGTATTCAACAGCTGACAGGACCAACTTTTTGAGAAGTGAGTGCAAAAACAATATGTTGTGTTTTATGTTACATGTTGGCAAGGAGAATACAGCAAAAAATATGTTTTTACACATTTTGTAGTGGTGCTACATTAGGTATTTGTTTCTCTCTACTTCTTTTTCAATTAGCTGAGGCATTTAGCTGCTGGCTGTACAGTAGGTTCATATGTGCATAGACATAAGAGTTGCATTGGTCTTCTTGTCTGTGGGCTTCCATTCAAATTTAGCTCGAAGTTTAACCAAATTTAGAGATTAATGCACATTTAACCATCCTCTATAGCTAAGGGAATTGTAGGAGTTGGACCTCTGAGATAAACAGCTGGTCATGCTAATACACACAGTTGTGTGCTATTAAATCATTGCAAGAGAAGAAATAACATCATTGAAAAAGCGTCACTCAAACTTCAAACAAAGAAAAACAACGTAGAAAACATTTTTTTTTAAATGAGCGTAAATGTAAACCGGTCTCTTTAAAATGAATAGAGAAGAGAAGATCATCATCACAAACAAAAAGGTGAACTGGTTTGTGGTGCATGCTTGCTAAAACCTTGCTGTGAGGTTTAATAATTGCCAGGCTGATCACACAATGAACTTCAGTGTTTAGTGTGTGCTTTGGTGCAGTAGCCATAGCCAGGCTTCATGGGAGAAATGAAAGATTTGTATCCTGTGCCACAAGCCACACTGAACCTCTGGAATATATGAGCAGGGTAGAAACATAATTTAATTTGCTGAATGCAAATGAAGCATTGAAAATCTGCATTTGGAGTAATGCATATATTTAACATACATGTGTAAGTGCATGTAAAGACATAAGCAGGCATTCACATGCCCACACAGCAACAAATTTGTCTGTGACAAAGTCAACTGCTCCACCTGTTCACCATTAATATAGGTTTTACTCCATCAAACCATTTCCCACACAATCCCACATCTGTGACTCACACAACACACACATTCACCTCTGCAGGCCCTCAGGCTGACATGTTTCCCTGCTAATCTGTTTGTACAACTCTGGTGTGACCACAGGCCAATTACACATCGTCACATGATGCACACCCGCAAGAGAGAACGAAGAAGAAAAATGAGACAAGAGCCACCCACTGAGAGCCCTTCGTTCTCAACTTCTCTCTGTCTCACCCCTGTTTTCTCCCCCATTCTCCCTTTCCTCTTGACTCAGCTTGTGGCTATAATTAAATCTGCCCATCATTTAAGCTCTCCCTAAACAACAGCACCCCTCGGAGACCACGGCCCAACTACAACTCTTTAAGTAAATCTGATTTCTCATTTCGTTTGCATTCCATAAACTTTGCCATATGTTTGATATTATATTTAAACTGTTCCAGTGCATGCCAAGAGAGTGTATGCTTTGGGAAAGGTAGAAGAACTGCGTTGGAGAAAACTGCACTGATGAATGACAGGTGAAATTGACCATGATGTGAGTGAACAGGGGAGGGAAAAAAACCTAACTCAAACCCACAGAAGAGAAACTTCACAGCAGCATCCTTTTTTTGTTGTCTTTTTTATTTTGGCACAGACAAAACTGTTGAGTGGAGAGAGTGAAAGGTTTCCTGTGTTATTGTTGCTATTGCTCTCTTCAGTACCAAATTGAACAATTTTATTTTCTTCTTCTCTCTTTTCCGTGGCATTAGGACTTGTGATCTCCTTCTCCCCAATCCCTGCCTGTCCGTATTCCTTCATATCTCTTTGTCATAATCCTGCCTTTTTTCTTTTTCCCTCTGGTCCTTTCTCTCGTGGTAAGGATTGACCAGGTCATAGATCAACAGCAGGGCAGTCAATTGTATCTGGCATTGTATTTATCCCTTTTGTGAGGCAAAATGATAGGAATTTGCATATAGGACTTTTAAAAGAGTGCCAAAATTAAGTATAAGTATATGGAATTACTTTTGTGTACATTTAGTTTCTGCTCTGACAGTGTAAACTTATCATAGAAGAAACAACCCAGAAAAATAAATCTCCACCCGAGTTCGCTAAACTGCTTATCTTATTAAAACCATGTTTGCAAAGATGAATTGACTCATGCCTCCGTTACAAGTAACTGAAGAAGTCACGTTAAACAGCATTGCAGGGTGTGTTGGGAAGGGACGGGGTCATTCAGAGGGCAGGGATGAGGCCTCAGAAAAGGCTCTAATTTGAAAAGAGAAACAGACACCTGAATGCACAAATGCCTGAAATCTACTGAGCTACTGAGGGGACATCATGGTAAAGTAAATTCATTGACCAGGGCTAAAGGATTTGGAATGAAGGCTCTAACAGCATGAGGCCTGTTTCCAGTCCAGGTGGTCAGCTGCTCGTTTGGGATCAGTAGGAAATGCAGGTCCAAGTTTTTGCTGTTTTAATCCTAGCTAACCTGCAATGGTGTTTGAAAAGCAGCCAAATGCATGTGAATGCATCACCATGTAGTGTGTCCAAGAATTATATCCCTCTGTTATGCGTCATAGGGAAGAACTGGGCTGGAGTACAGAGGAGAGTGACTGAGAATAGATCTGTAATGGGAAGATGAAAGTTTGTACAGATGGTAACACTTCAGCTCAGTTTGACCTGTGAGATTCTTTGTTTGTGCTTTTGCCTGTCTCTGAAGTAATCGATCCCTGCAAAACTGTTTACACCAGTACCAGGAAAACTGTCTTGTTAATGGCAATGGAGTCTGTCTCATGCCTCCTGACTGCCCACCTGTCTGTCTGATGGTCTGCCTTACCTCTCCTTTGTCTCTTTTTCTTCTTCATCTAAGAGGTACTTTTACACGGAGAGGTGTGTAAAGGCTATCATCGTGAATGCACGGAGGGAGAAAGGACAAATGATAGGATTTATGTGCTCTCTAATAAAGTTTATGAGTGGAGCCTTGCTTCAAGAGCTCCAACTGACAGAGAGCAGTGCACACAAAATGCCGCCACTGTTATTAACTTTCTTCTACCTTTTCAAATAAAGCGTCATTGTTTTACAAGGATCAGCAGGAATATCAACCAAAATGCAGAAAGTATACGTGACCCTGATGTGCCTTACACCCTGGCCTGGGTTGAATTATGACCAGTGGGGTTTCTCAAACATCATACAGTACACAGCTGCAGGAATGACATATCAGTGTGGCAAAAATGCAATTCTCAGCTCTCCCATTTGACAAGTGTCCAACTAAATTGAACCTATCTTGACTCTCACAAGTAGTGCCACTTAGTTTGATTGTGAAAAACCTTCCTTCTAAATCACCCCTCTCAAATCAAAGTGTTATTACAGAGGACAGATCCAAATATGAATATGCACAGATGTGTGAATGCGCGACATACTGTATTGCCTAAGCACATGTTCTCCACAAGTCTGACTGAATAAATAAACATGAAAATCAGAACTAAAACATTATTATTTCATAGATTTGATTTTGACTGATTTACATGCAGGCTGATGTAAGTAAATTGATTGAGAGAAAAAAAATTGTGTGAACATTTTTGGGAAAAGTAAGAGATGCAGGTGCAGGTTATACACAAAGCTGAAGTGGTTCAGTGCGTGTACATATAATGGGCACAGGGCTCTTTAAAATCAGGTTCAGTGAGAGGGCTCAGATAATGCTACCTAATCCCTTACAAGCTTGGCTCACACAACACACACATACTGTACATGCAGTTGTTCTCTACTGGCACCTATTTATGACTATTGGCCAGCGATGTGTGAGAGGTGTGGTAGTATGTATGGCTGATGTCACAGGCAGGCCTGGCTGCCGAGTTCATCTCAGACCACCTAGTATCCAGTGTGGAAAATTACATGCCATAGCATACTGGCAATCTTTTTTCCCTGTTCACCCAGGCAATATTGATACACCACACTTTCTGGGTTCTTGTTTGGTTTTGCAGTCTTGTGTGTGTGTGTGTGTGTGTGTGTGTGTGTGTGTGTGTGCGTGCGTGCGTGCGTGTGTAATGTACAGTATTACAGTATGTCTGGCTGTTGGCCATGTAGATATCTGTGCTTATTGCATTCTTCTATTTTGTCCCATTTAAATCTTATGCTCTGTGTCTGTTTAAGGATAACATCTCTTGCCACTGCTCTCCTGAGGCTGAGCAGCTTATGATCACACACTCATAAAGCAACAAAGCAGAACATGTTTGGAAGCAGACTAAAGCTGCCATAGAAAACAGGGGTCTGAACTTCTCTCAATCTCTTTTTTCAGGTTCTATTTACATTTGCTCTTTCTATCACTTTATGTATGAACAACCAACAATTGTCTTCACAGAGATTTCACCATTATTTACATATTTCCCAAGCTTAAGCGCTAAGAGTAACTAAATACATTTACTCAAGTACTATACTTAAGTACAGTTTTGAGGTACTTATACTTTACTGGAGTATTTCCATTTTATGTTACTTTTACTTTTACTCCACTACAAATCAGAGGGGAAAAAAATGCATTTACTCCACTACATTTATTTTAGCAGTGTTAGTTACTAGTCACATTTTGCAGGTCTAGATTCTTATAAAAATCATCATCATTCAACATTGATTAAAATAAACTGTTTTCTTAGTGGTGTCCTTTTTTTCACTTTTGCTGTAGTAACATTTAGAGGTTGTACTTTTACTTGAGTAGAAAATTTAAAGGGTACTTCTTCTTGTGGTAGACTATTTTTCTTGACAAGTCCTTAAGCACTTTTACTTGAGTATTGAGTTTGTGTACTTTATACACCTCTATGTGTTGATTTTGTTCCTAAACCTAACCAAGCTTTGACTGTAGTGACACATCGAAATCTATCCTGGCCATTAAATCTGAAAACTCATATACGTATCTTTCTGGAGGGCAGTTACGTACACATTACAGATTTGGTCATTTAAATCCCATCTCAAAGTAAACACTGAATAAAAATTTTGGAAAGAACAAATTTATAAATGATGGCATCTAGAAAAAAATGAAAACTGTAATGGAAAACACATCACATCACAGATACACAGTACAATGATACATGGTTTTAGGTGGGAGACAAAGGTTAACATACAACAACGTCCCAAAAGCAAACAACATTCCAGAGAGGCCAAGTGGGTCTCTGAGGAAATCAGTCCATCACATTCCTGTCTGTGATCAATCAGCCTCTGGCCCAGACAACCTGAGATTAACCTCAGCTTTCCTGGAAACTACCTGTGCATCTAAGAGATAACACGCTTCAGCTTCCATACAGTTTACTGCAGTTTCTCATGTTGTGATGAGCAAATATGTAATATACTGTAAATATATATATATATATATATATATATATACATATAGTGTGTGTGTGTGTGTGTCTTTGAGACGCCCTGCCTGCAGTAAAACACACTCCACAACCATTTAATTTAGCGTGATTTCCACTGTTAGGATGATAAAATCATTGTACAGAAACAGAGAATGGTATAAATGTTTGTGTGCCTACCAGCTTTGGTCCTCATTTGAAGAAGAGAGCAGAGTGATGATGGATCCACAGTGTGACATCTGTGACTTTTAAGCCGAAAGGAACACTTATTTTCTCCAACGAATGGAGAATGTGGGCGAGGGAAGGATTTGGCACATTGAACAATAAAGTATGGAGGAGCACTCTGACCTGTCTCGCTTTACTCACCGCCTCAGCAGCACTGAGCTCAGTGACAATGTGGTGGAGTCATTACCTCAGGTTTCTCAGGTACTTTAAGAGAAGGACATGACCTCTGTCTTTGTGAGGACGATGCAGTGAGTTTATAGAGGATCACGGGGAAGCCAGCGAATAATTTGATGGGGGTTTTTTTCTACAAAACACACTCAAGAGGATGTTCCCACCCTCCTGGCATGAATTATTAGTTAGCGAACTTGCCACTTTAAAAGAAAGAAAAGAAAGAAAAAGAAAAAAAAAAGAAAATGATAAAATTTTGGCCTTTATTTAATATTATATTACTTTGGTAGAGTAATTACCTGAAATCTAATTTTTTTCAGCTTTTTTCTTTTACCTCTATCCTTCGTCTTTAACCCCTAATTTTTATGCAAAATGTGAATAAAGTAAAAGTAATTGTTTTGGGTTTTTTTCAGTTGCCAATTGTACTGTGCCTCTGTTTTCTCAGCGTCCACATCCAGCTTCTCTGCCTCTCTCCAGCTCACCGTCAGGCTGCAGTGTTCTGGCCAGCACATAATTGTCTAAGTGCTTCTGGATGGCAGTGGGCTATTTGGTCATTAAGGGGCTTATTAAGTCATTAGTGCAGCAGTGGGACCTCCGTCTGCCTGCTGATGGGACCATATGATCGGCTTGATACATGTTGCCTCACAGTTTTCCACATATTTGCGCAGATAATTATAGCTTAGATGTGAAACAACCTCAGATGTCAGATGCTTAAACAGAGGATGTACGTCGCCAGCACACTTTAACGGCATTTCTCCTCCTCCCCTTCTCCTCCTCACCTCCCACTTCTTTTTCCACTAGGTGTATTTGGACTTGATTCATTTTTATGTGTCAGTGTGCAGATGAGCAGTGGGTTAGCAATGGGACAACCAGAGTCGTGAGCCGTGTCAGAGAGAGAGATAGAGAGTGAGAAGAAGGGAGCAGAGACGCAAAAAGAGTAAAGAGGTCGGAGAAAACAGGCACGTACTGCAGACACAGAATCGCTTTTTCCATCAGTCAGCCTGTGTCCAACACATTCCTGCAAACTCAGACTTACACGCCCATCACGGAATGTAAATATTTGGATATGGGTAAGGTTGGATGTTACTTAATTCCTCCCTTTAAAGATGTCCTGTTTAGGAGAAGGTCCAACAAACACAAAGCAAAGTATTTTGCATGATTTGATATGATATATGACAATCTCGTTTTGATTTAATTTATCTTAACAACCCTTGCCCAGCCTTTGGAGACATTCACTACCTTGGAGCCACACTATTATATTCACTGCTTGCCATAAATGCTCATCAAATATCTGCCACGCACAGCCAGGAACCTCTGGATCGCTACAGAGAAACACATTTCTTCTATATGTGCTGTATTTTACTTTTAATGTTTTGCTCTTCTAAAATCATTTTCAAATCGCGTGATTTGTATCCTGGGGCCATAAACTTTACGAGGTCCAATTTGAATTGGAAAACCAAACACAAATACATATCAAATAAAGTAATATCAACTTATGCAAAATACAGACTGTGTGGGCCGAAACATAGTTAAAGGGAATGTCTCTGGTCCAGACAGACAAAGGATTCGCTATATTACCCATGCAAGTAAAACCTGCATTTCTGCCTTGGACCACAGACTTTTTATTATAGATTCTCTGTAATACCTGTTCTCAGACACAGAAAAACGTGATATCATTACATTGTATAAATTATTGTACCACACTCCACTGTCACCACAGCATGTGAGGAAGCCTCAGTCTGACATCTTCTGTAGCAGGAGGACAGCACAACAACTGCACTGATTTAAATAGACACATCAGGCTGTCAGTGCAGGGCTCCTTCTTACTGACGGCATGACGCCCTCCTGCTGAGAGGAAACTGGATTCTGGCACCTTAAAAACCTTTACCCAGGCCCATCTCTAACCCCTTAGGTAACAACACTGGAGTCCAGCCATAGGCAGCCATTGCTCTCACACAAGTGCACAGCATAAAATAGCCCAAGCTGATGGAAAATCAGCCTGGTCAACATTTGAGCCTGGTCTTCTATCAGACTAGTTGCAGCCTTTCTGTTCAGTGGTGCCCAGACTTACCCCAGCAGACTGCCAGTCTCCTTACCACTCTTCTGCTCCGTGACTCCACTACCACCTCGCAACATGACCATTGACCCCTGCACAGGAGACAGGCGCCACCAATATGATGTAATATCTCTCCAACATGGGCTTCAGCGCGACCCACTGAAAATAAATATGGATGTTTATGTGGTGAGCGTGAGAAAGGCCAACAATCTGAAGCTACTCTCCAGTTTCCCAAAAGTAGCTTTGCACAAACGCTGTTTTCATTCCACATCTTAACTCCAATAATATACAGTATGGTGGAAATACGTTTTTACTGTTTGGTGCTGTGCACCACTAGCATGCTGTTTTTCTTACATCTATATATTATGATATGTTATGAGGACCATTTATTCATCTGCCCTTGAAGGAGAAGGAAGTAAATCATGCTGACTTCTTGAGCTGTAGTTGTGCAGCTTGCACCCTAGGCTTTTGTTAACAGCCCCCTTTAGTGCAAAGCATTCCCAAAGACTTTGGTACTAGCTAGCCTGCCAAACTGTCAACCTGCATTGACCTCCAAAGAGCTGGAGGAGAACCAGGCACCATGACCTGCCTTTGTTTCTACATTCTAAAAAAGTCCCTCTCACAGAGACATCCACACTTCTCTGAGAGCTCTCATTAGGTCACAACAGTCTAAAGAAGACACTGGCACACTTAACGTCTCCTGTCCCTTCTTGGCAACCACTATAACTAAAACACACCTGCTCCACCTTTTCCTATCCAAGTGATAATGATTTATCTGCTTTACCGCTCTTTGTAAGAACACCTAACCCGTGGAGCTGGACAACCTCATCTCTTCAAGACTGCTCATCACCACTGGGACCAGATGCAGAAGACAGATGCACAGTGTAATAGTTGATGTATCACCATTCATGTGTCTAAGAACAAAGATACAGAACACAGCTACTTTTATTGGAAACAAATAATAAGTCAGCCGGCAGAGCTGGAACGTTTCCCAACTTAGATCTCCCATGGAAAATTAGTCATATTTCAGATTAGTGTTAGCGGCGGGACTATGCACATCAGTCTCCTTGTGTTTTTAACCCAACAGCTGCCTTTTTTCTATTCCCTAGTCATTCTCTATCTTTGACTTTCTCTCTCCAGTGTCTCACTTCTGTTCCCACCCACGTATTTTCACTTTGACTCTATCCATCCTTCTCTGACCTCATCACTATTATAGTCAAGCATAGACAGATCCAATCAACCATAGTCCTCAGATTAAATCACAATTTATTATAATTGAGAATAATGGTTTCCATGTCACTTTCAGTTCAGATCGGAAACTTTCTCATACATATTTGGAAATGAGAGAGATGGAAACTCAGAAGTCCATGGAAGTAGAACCCTTATCTGAATTTGAGCATGTCATGTCTGCCTGTGCTTTTCATTGAAGAATAACACATAAAGAATGAAATCAAATAGAAAACATAAACACTGTTTTCTAAAGATGGACACTGTTACTGTAACTAAATTCAGATCAGCACTTGGTCAGTTATACTGAGGCTACTTCAAAGCTGATAAAGACAAAAGACATGAATCCCTGAAGATAGTATGAAAAGGACACGTCTACAGAACATTTCAGACTTCAAAAATGTAATTAGCACTTGTTCTCTTTATTACTGCGAAGCAAAGTGTGTCTGCCAAGCTTATTTCTAGGCCCAGTAAAGCTCTCAGGCATGTGCAGTGCATGCAGTGTGACTTTGACAGCATAGTTAGGAGGTGCTGTTGAAAGAAGAGAGGCTGGGAGCCCACTACCTCTCAAATTAGCCCCACAGCCCTCTGATCTGACCTGTCACATTGAGTCTTAGGCCTTCACAGATTTTGTTGCACCACACCACCAATGTATGAATATTTATGAATACACACACATACTGGGATGTTTTTTCCTGCTTAATATTGATTGAACATTGTGCCGGCATAGAACTTCCTCCACTTACTGTTGAACTTCATTACAATTTTTTTCTGGGATTTCCCACAGTTTAATAAATTGTCGCCAGCTTCCAAATTAGGCAGCCTTTAAATGATTGATTCTTTAAATAGACACATGTTCTTATCATTTCATTCTCATCACGTAAGAAATTAAAGAGGGATATGCCCCCCGTCTTTTGCTTACCAAGTAATTTAGATTATTTCATTCATGTTTCAGTGTCAGATTACAGTGCAAGCCCAGCAACACCACGTAAAGCCAGACAGACAGTCTGCATCTTCTCACCTTCGCTAATCTCTTCAACATGTACTGTACATTTCTCAGCCTGACAACCTCTCTGCAGATTCAGCTGTTGCTGTGGAAGGGTGTCTGCTGAGTGAGGTGGAGGGACATCCATAACCATAAATCTGTCTCCAGCACTTTTAATCACTTTTTTCTCCTTATATTGTCTTCTCTTCTTTCAGTGATGGGTGCAAGGCTGAAAATCTGTGCCCTTGCACCCAAGGCTTACCATATACTATAAAGGGAATTATGTTTGTCTTTAGAGATACAGCACTTTCCTACATGTAGAAGGATAAAGCATACACAGTCGTACTTATGCCCACTCTATGACCTGGTTTGTCCAGGTCCTAGAAGGGGCTTGCTCCAGCTCCACCTATTCCTACTGTGTATACACAGGGAATCAAAAACAAAAAGTAAAAAAATAACAGGTGTTCATTCCTCCTCTTACCTGGGAAAAGTTGAGGCCATTCAGGGGGTGACATTGCTCTTCCACCCGTTCAACTGCCCCTGTTGTCTTTCTCATCCTTTCAGCCTCTTGAGCTAAGAACAGATCCAGCACTGGTGTCCCTCTGGATCGGACATCCCACTCCGTCAGCGAGTTGACCATCAGCATCACCCACACAGGCCTCTTCCTTTCCCAGTTCCCCGCGATGGCGTTGAACAGGTAGTCCGCATACAGGCCACGCCCACGCTGATCAGCAGTCATCCAGTAAGGCATCATGTGTTTGACGTAGTCTAGGTGGCGTTTGAGGCGCCGGTACAAGTCTCGAGGTAGCAGCGTCTGTAGGTTCTCCCCATGTGGCAGCAGCTGGCAGCTGGTCAGCTTGGAGATGGTCAAAGGGTCGCTCAGGTCCAGCTCAAAGTAAACATTGGGGCTGTTGTGAAACGCCTGCTTTGAGCTGTTGGGGATGAAGTCCCAGACCCGTGTGTAGGGAACGTGGATGGTACCAAACAAGTAAGAAGGAGGATGAGGAGGCGCACGCTTTATTCTCCAGAGAAAGGAGTTCATGTCACTTTGCTGTGGAAGAACAGGAAAGAAAATAAAGATTTTGAGAACAAAAGGAAACACAAAATACCAGAACTATTGTGTTAGAAATATTCATATAGTCTTGAAACTCAAACTGACACATTTTTTCTCTATTGTGGTTTACTGGCTCATAGGCCGGGGTCAACAAGTAAAAGATTGAAATACCATTTTGAGATGACGACTGGGGAAGTATGATGTGAGGGCGTGCTGCTGTGGTGCAAGTAGGGAGTTTATAGAGGGGCCCGTAAACAGACCCCCGTGTATTGTTGAGGTACATGCCTCTGTTGCCAAAGCCTCTTTCGGCCTGGGAAGCACTTTGAAGACTGCAGTGCAAATGTACTACACTGGAGCAGTCAAAGCTGAAAGAAACCTGCTCTCCATTCTGAACCCACTGTGATACTTTTGTTCATGAATTTTTCTACCCCAGGCAGAGAGGTGTGGTGCTGACAGCCTTAAAGACAACACTGTTTTATCCTCTATGGTTTATAATGCAGGAAGTGCTTGTCTATTGTGAATATCTTTATGCAAACCAATGTCACAATGGAAGTTACATGATCACAGTCATCCTAAATGAATATAAGGTTGTATTCCATTTAAAGTATGTTTCTTGTTAGGTGCTTTGCAAATGTGCTGTGCATGTGTTAGGATTTTAATGTTGGCATTATTCAAATATGAAAAACGTTTTTTATAAACAATATGAAACTTTGGCTTGTGAGACACAGGGTAATCAGACATTTGAGGGATGAAACCCATTACTGTAAAATAAAGTTATTCTTAGATAATGTTTACTTCTAAAGTTTAATCAAGATTTCCTACAGCTGTGCTCGAGTTGCATGCTGCCAGCACTGCTTTTGTCATATAAAACTTTTCAAATATCTGCCAAAGTGAGTGAAGCCGTCTTATGCGATGGTATGTTATTATCATAATTAACTGCAGTGAGCATATTGTAATTTCTGGCACCATCTACTTGCAGACAAAAAAAAATGGCTGTGTGCTATGTTACGGTTCAGAGCAGCAATATTTTAGGAGACACGGTAAACTTAAAGAGCGCAGCATTTTGTCATTCGTTAAGACAAACACACTTTCCTCAGACATTTAAAGTGTGTTTGTCTGGGTCCTGAGGAGAGAGTTGAGATCCCTTCTGCTGAAGCTGCGTGGACTTTTTCTGCAGAGGGAGAGCCCTGACGCATGGGCCTCCTTTTTTATTGGGGCAATTACTCTTAACAGAAAACAGAGACCACTGTACCGACGCATTACAAATCACACGAAGCGAAGGAGCACGAAGCTCTGATCTATGACAACAGAGCCATTATCCGTATATAATGCAAGACGTCTTAATGACTTAACAGCTTAGACTGAGGATACTCGTACCATGCACACTCGTGGACAAAAGTGTCATATTTGGAACTTTCCTGTTGCTGAGGTCATATATTTTGTTTTGTTCTGATTTTTTTCCAGAAGGGAAGCGTGTTGTCTGCAGTCATGATTTTAATTATGTTTTTTCTTCATGTGCATCCACAGTGGGAGGCAGCCGCACAGACAGACACATTATAATGGAGCTGGAGTGTGAGTGGCTGCTCTGCACTTCCTCAAGAGTTCAAGCCACATTCATAATTTTACCAATATGCCCGATAAGTGTTTTAATAGGCCGGGTGTTGCGCCGAAACACGATCACTTCTGAAAGGTCAGTGAAACTTTTCTAAATGAAGCTAAGTCATCTGTGGGTGTTCCCCGCTTGAGTTTGTCACATAAACAGCCATAAAGTTGGCGAACGGTATCAATTATTGGCAACATCTTACACTAAAATCCAAAATCTTTTCATAGAAGCTACAGATTTGCAGACACAGTTTAAATGTGCAAATATACAGCTGAAATCCACATGTTGAAAGATAATTGGTACTGTGTTAAAGTAATGAATTTATATTAAGGACTTTGTATGAGGCTGATATTAATAAAGAAAATATTATTATTATTATTATTATTATTATCATCAGATTTTAATTTGGCAGGCCACATTTATTTTCCAAATACAACATCTGTATTCACAATTCATTTTTCTTAATCATTTATTCATCTCATTGCACGTAAGTTAATAATAAAGATATTTTAGCGCTTTTAAAGGCCGTAACCTTTCAAACTATTTTATAGCTGAGGCAGCTGAAATGATGAGAAATGGTGCTTGTGCTCCAGTGTGGAAGAGTTCTTCTCTCTCTTCCAACTTAGATACGTTTATAGTTTAGAAATTACGTCTCCAACTTTTCAAAGTACTTGAAGATGACAAGCATTATGACAAGTGTCATCATCAGCCGGTCATGTTCTGTAGGCTGAACATCATGTGACATAGGATGATATCGTATGTGAGAAATGCGTCGTCCTTGATAAAGTGTCCCTAAACCACTCACCGACTTTGGTGCGTCGCACTGTCTCGGTCTGTCCAATCGGTCTGCGCCCCAGGGTGCCACAGAATGCAGGAGAGCGCTCAGGAAGACCCAGCTGAGTCCCGGCAGACACACCATCGTGTCGAGGTGTCAAGACACTTGTGGTAGTCCGCTCCCAGAAGACTCTTAAATACTCTCCTCTCACTGTCCTTTTCTCGGTTTCTTTGAACTTACAAAAGCGTTACCGGTTGCCTCTGGGCTCACATGCGCCGCACGGCAGGAGGACCATTCCGTCCCTTCGCCATTCCCGAGGCTCTTCACTTATGAGTTCAGCGGTTCCACAAACTTTCCCTGTCTCCTTTCAACTCGCCCGCAGTCTTGAAGTAAGAGCTGAGAACTCTTTGGAGGGTTTCCGCGGTGCGCTCCGAAAGTTTGGAGCGTCTTGACTGGGAGAGTGGGAGGTGGGACGATTTGAGTACCCCCCTACCCCACCCCAAAAACATATAACATACACACTCAGTGCATACACCTCCTTGCTTGTTTTAAGAGGAGGAAGCGCGGGTTCAGAGAGAGATGATGCTGAGCGCAGTATTATACTGTCCTTAGTTTTCAGTGTTAGTATTCAGCATGGTTTCTATCTTACGCATAAGGCCGGGAGTATATCTATAGTAGATTATCCTTACATGCACAAAAGTAAGTTTTGCTTTCTATTCTATTCCCTTATATCATATTTTAATTTAGCTAGTTATAAATGTATACTCATTTGCTTTATATTATACTACCACTGGGTTTTCTGTGGAGATATTTATTAACTTAACTTCCAGCGTGAAAATGTGAAAAGTCATGTGCTTGCCAAAACTATTTTTCCTCAAAGTCCACTTCAGTGCTTTTCTTGAGCATCGCTACATGCGTGTTACTTTCTTGTATAAAACTAACCTGTGCGATTTTGAAAGTACTGTATGAATGGATCTTATTATTTTAGGGTAATAATGCTGAGTCAGGAAGGCAGGTAGAACACCAGTGCTGCCAGCTCAGCGTTTTGTCTTGTTTGCTTTTCAACATAGTCATTCCAAAGATGTAAATGAACAATATTTCAAATGTCACGTGCTTCCTCTTCAGTAGGATTACATTTATCTCTGTACTTCTCTGTTTGACAACCCTGCAGCAATACTTTAGTATGAGGCTTGTGTTAGAGACCTTATACGCATGATTAATTGTCACAAATAAACTGGTCCAAGTAAAAACAACTGTGAGAAGTGTTTTATTTATTTTCAGTCCACTGCTCTTCTTAAGATGTATTAGTCACGATGTGGAGCAGGCAGAGCTGAAATAAATGCTCGTGATGAGAGAAAGAGGCCTCTCTCTGTGCAGGCCACAATGTCAACGCTCTACTACTCTGCTATGACCTCAGTTATTGTCCAAGTGGCAGACAGTGTGACAGAGTCAAGTAGTGGGAAATTTATCATGGAGACCCCTCAAACAAGTGGCTGTGGCCTCCTGCTTGCAGGCCAATGGCAGACAGACCTCGGACAAGCAACCCTTTGTCCTCGGCCATGTTATCCCCTCCTCTCCACTCCTCTTCTCACTTCTGTCACTGGGCAGCTCTGTTAGCGACAGGCTGTCCCAGTACACTAATTGTATTTTCCATTCAGATGTGGTAGATTGGGGCGCTGAGCATCTTTGATCAGCTTTTCTTTTAACACAGATCCACATTGTAAAACTGACACTTCTCCTCTTTGAACTTTGACTCTGACTGTTTTAACTGGGTGCCATACATTAAAATTTGAGAATATGAAAAACTGAAAAGTCAATGTTTCTCTGTTTGATGCATCTACACAATGGCCTACTTAAATGCAGCCTCAGATGTTTTAGTTTCATGAAGCTGGCATATAAATGAATAACACAACAGAACCATGTTGCTCTAATCTACTCTTTTTTATCTCTGATGTTCTGTTTCTTCCCTTTGTGGCTCTTGCTCTGACACAGGTGAGGGATTTCACTTAGCGGTTTCATCTTCTCTAATATGGCCACCTGTGGACTCAGGTACCTGCTTTAACCACACCTTTCAGAGGGCTTCTCTTTGAAGGAGGTTTTCACATTCTTGGCTGGTTAGAAGAGGGCTTATGAGCGGCTGGCTGCAGGAGATTCCTGGATGGGGGCCAGCGCTTACAGCATAGCGCATATATAGCTGAGGACGAAAGAAGTTAATGTTCTGTTAGCAGACGGCAGAAACGCTCACTTACTGAAGGCACATCTGGGAAGGCGTTAGAGAGAAAGAGAGACAGGAGAATGGGGGTGAGGGTTGAGAGAAAGAGGCATTTATGAAATGTTAAAGTATATCTGCATCTACATCCTGTCAATATTGATGGTTTCCACCACTTTGCATATTTTTCTTGAATGCATTTATAGCACACAGCATATACCCCAGATTTTAAGATAGACACTAAGCACACAAGGAGGGAGAGAATAGGAAAAGGGAGATTGAATGAAAAGCTCTTGTTAATGTCTGTGGCACTGCAGCTCTGAGGATCCTGTGTCTGCTTGTCCTTGTGTCTCCTCGCCTTATTGTCTGTCTGATGTTGAGCAGAAGTCCTGCCACAAAACCCCAACATCAACAACTCAAAGGCAGAGGCCTCTGCATGATCGCCGTCTATTGGTATGTAATGATACAGGTACTGCTTCTATTACTACTACGGCCGCCAGCTACTGCACATGATAAAGAATCATTTATGTACATCCACTGAACTATTACTTCACTGAGAAGCTGTGATAGGTATTGGGAATGTGTGCATTTGTTTATTATGCACACAGGGACCCCTACTGGTGTGATGAGGAATTAAAATTATGAACATAGTGGACAAAGGTATAAGGACAGAAAGAGAGACAGATGGTTGACTCAGGGGGCAAAAATATTCAGCTTCAAAGAAAATGTGAGTTTGATGGATAAGAAGAAGTGGTTCATACCTTCAGGCGACCATACTGCAAAGACCACACTGAATGCTCTCTATCGCTTTCTGTTGTCTCTTCTCTCTGCTGGAGTAGACACACACACATGCACTCACTCTTACTATCTCCACCCATCTCTTGCACAGGCCCCAATATCCTCTGTCTCCCTTTGAAGATGTTCAAGAATAATATTGACTGAGTCTCTGCTGAAATGTTACTGTGATTTTGCTTTCCGGACATCCTGGGAAAAAAAGGGGGTAACAGGAATGGATGGGAAGTGCTGGAGAAACAGAAAGAATGTTAGGAGTTGGAAAATGTCAGACAAAGGATGCCAGAAGGGGGTCCAAATAGTGAAGCCTAGTCACAAAAGACAGGTACAGATAAGCATAAATAGGTTAAATTGACCAAACATGTTAGGTTTGTCTCTGACAACTAGTCTGTGTTAAGTTGTGTTCTCCACGGTCTCTGCAGCAATGTCCCCTGTGGCGTGTCCACACATGCAGTGGATGTAGATGAAAATCTGTCTGTCTTCATCATCCAGAATGAGCAAAAGCAGGAGGGGAAGATGAGAGAGCAAGATAAAGAAACAGGGGTCGCAGTCGGGGCTGTTTTTCTGGAAGCAGTGAGTTGAGTATTGAGTTTTTCTTCTGACATTGTTTTGCAGTGAAGTAAGGAAAGAGGAACTTGAATCTGAGGGATTACTATTTACAGTAAGTGATGAAAGTATTTCAGTTTGGTCAGATCAGAGGTACTCATATTAGAATAGAAAATTTAAGCCATGCATTTGAACCAGATCTACAGCAGCAGCTGCAAGACTTTTATTTACAACAAATCAAGCTGCAGAAGGTCTTGTTGAGGCATTGTCATGTTAATTATATTAGATTTTAAGATGTCAACATCAGGTTCTTGCTGTGTATCGGCTGCATGACACAGTTATGTCAATTACAAATGTGTGGGACTATCTTGAATGCCAGTTCTACTCAATTTGTTCAGAAGTGCATGACCTCAACAGACTATATGTGCAGTATGTAAATCACCAGTATTGCTACATGTCAAATCTACATCTACATATTACATTTTGCAGGTAAATTATACACAAATTATATTTTACATGTGAAAAGTAAACATTTAACACTCAAAAAAAATAAAATAAAATAAACAAAAGGTGGCAGTTTAGGTTTCTTTTATTGAGTGAATACTTTGGGTAATAGACTACAGATTTAAGATATTCTTAGCAAAAAAAACATATTTTACAAGAGCATATTTTACAAATGTTGAAGTGTTGCTTTAAAATAAAAAAAAGTGATGTCTTTTGGGAGAGTTAATCTTTCCAAATGCCATAGCTGTTTTAAAACCTTGTAGTGGCCTTTTTAACGTACATCATGTCGACGTTTCCTTATAATGTCAGTCATCGGTGGATCACTTCCCATTTAGGTGTGCAAGAAGCCTCAGAAACATTTTGGAGATTTCTCCTGTCCTCAGACTTCAGTCAAGCAACAATTTTGATAGTAATGTTTTTTGTTTTTTGGGGTTTTTTTTTACATTTTACACTAATACACACATACTTACTAAATGTGTTCACATCTTTTCTTTTCCAGGAGCCCGTAATGTTCTTACATCAAAGGTTTTTGCTGGTCTCCCCATGATGCACTGTGCTCTCTCCCACTAATTATTGGCATTGTGTGTTATTGTATTATCCATATGGAAAACCCACCTGCAATCTTCTCTCTCATTCTGGCCTATTTACTGCTGAAGTGAAGGAGTGAAAAGGCTCCTCCTGCTGTTAAGCAGATTTGGCTTTGGGTATTTGAATGGTAAAAGAATAAGATATAGAGGAATAATGATTTTTTCCCCTCTTGTCATTTCAACAACCATTGTGGTGCTGCTGCAAATCTCAGCACTGGACAATAGATGTAATCATACCATAATATTATGGAAACACAAGATATATATATAGCTAATGTTGTATAATACTGTTGGCATTGATTGTCAATGTCTTTTTGTGGTTTGTCTAAGCAGGGGTTCAGTCTGCCAATGCCAAATAAGGCCTTTTGCACTGACTGGAGAACACAGTATAAACAGGTTGTGTTACGATACTGTTAAATCAAAGTTACTGGTCTGCACTGATGTGTAGGAACCACACATGAATTCCAAACTGAAGAATCAGATGAGCTCTTCTATATGTCGACAAAAATCACGATTTGTACTCAACCTTCTTTTGAAGATGGTCATCTGCTCTAATGCGGTCTTTGAAGATTATCTTATTGTCCAAGGGGATTTTATGCTACATGTTTGGTAAATGTTTGGCATCAAAGCTTGCCTCTGTAAAAAGATATCATGCTTAAAGATCAACAGCCGTGGAGCTGTTTTAACCACTGTCTGCCCACACTGTTTTCCTACACTGTGCTCTTCTTTGCTTCTGTAATTTGAGTTTGTAGGACTGAACAGAAGAAGCAAAGTCTGGTCTTGCGTCTGAGTCAGTGCAGACTCTGTTGGCCTGGATGTAGAGAGTTCAGTTTGATGGTAGTGAAACTCTAACCATGTCTGTCCTGCATTTATCTAAGGTTTACTTGGTGTATGTATAGTACATACAGTACTGTATCTGTCTGTGGTGGTATTGTATCCCAGCTGCTTATTTAAAATGTAATTGTTTTTAGGTGCTTGGATTGAGTCACAGGCTGTAAAGCTAGACATCCAATATGCTGCACATTGTATACTTGTATTTCAAAAGATTCACAACACAAATGGTCATTGTCTCTAGATTTAAATCAGTGGCTATTTGCAGAGACATGTGGCTTGAACATTGTATTGGGAAAACATTCAAATGTGTGACCTGTATGTTGGCTTGCTTTGGGTGAATTCCATTCCAAGGGCCTGTGGGTAAAATTCACAGAAATAGGCACAGGAGGGCAAACATCTTAACTCAAATGCTCCAAAAAAGAGAACCATACCATGCATTCACAGATAAAAGCACTACGATGTCTGTGACTAATAAAACTGGACTTCAGTGAGGTCAGAAACAGTGCAAGGTCGTGGGAGAGAGGGGCTGAATAATGTGAAAACTCCCTTTTTTCCAGTATGCATGTAATGTTGTTTTTGTAACACAATATGATATTTCATGCTTCCTCTCCATCAACTCCTCTTTTCTGAGTCTGTGTCTTTTTCCCCACATCTCTGTTGGTTTTTGGCTCTGTTTATTTTTAAGATCAATGCACGGCTCTGTAACACTTGGCTGGTCTGCTCCTGCAAACCAAAGACTTAAGTTCATGTGTCAGTCTGGATATACATTCATTGAAATATGTGACATGAAAGGAGGGTGGAGAGATCCAGAGCAGGGAGAATAGGAAAGTAAAAAGAAGCACAAAAGGAAAAAGTGGTGATAGAAAGCAATTGACAAGAAGAGTCGCAGGTGTGTCAGAGAGGGAGATGATTAGGTCTGATTGATGACTCTAAATTGATATAACACAGACATAATTTATTTCTTTAAAGGACATTTTTCAAGTGTCTAAAATGAATGGTTTTTAAACAGAGGGCAGAGGAGAAGGCAGGAGCTTTCAAGATCTACCTCCATAATAATAACTTTGCTGTGGAGTCTGATAAACACAGGGACACAGACATATGGAAATGCACAGCCATCCTAGTATACACACATATGTACGCACACTCCAGACGTCTTTCTGCTCTCTGGCCATCATTCCTACAGCTACTCTTCTCTCACACATAGAGCTGTTCTCGTGCTTGACAGGGAGCAGAGGAGCTGTCAACAGGCCCAGAGCCTGTCAAGAAGCAGGCTGTGCTACCAAGCTACACGTACACATATACTGATATAAACACAGATCCATACATACACACGCAGTTGGAACACGTCAAACAGTATGGCTTCTATGACAAAATGCACACAAATACATGCACCTAGCAGGTCAAGGCACACACATTAAACACTGCCGCTTGTATGATTTAACGGTAATAAACACATACACAAAGAACAGAAACAGCGTGACCCTTATGGCTGAATACACAAACATGAACATACACATATACAGAGACAGATACACAAACAGAGGAAACAGAGAGGAAAGGTCTAAAGAGGTAATTTTCTGCTTCTTCAGCTGATCCTGGACATGTGTCAAGGTTTGAAATGTAATCTAGTGTAAGAGAAAAGAAAATACACCAACCTCGCCTGTCCTTTCATTTTTGCATTTATTTATGGTTTTACATGGAGCTCTGTTTGAGGTGACAAGGGGAGTCTGTGTGTGTGTGATGATATCACTAAACAATTACCCTGCTATTAACTATTTCAGTGCATCAGACAGTCAACCATTGTCTAACATTGTTTTTAGTATTATCATTTTATGGAGCACATACAGTTTAACTGTGCTTTCTTTTAGCAAACAAAGCAGAGATTATAGCTCAGTTCCTTTTAGTTTGAGTGCAACCCATCAATAATATGATGACAGCAGCCACCAGTCTTCACCTGGCTTCATAGAAGATAAATTGCAGCCTGAATCTGATTCTGATGACTTGAATCTGATTCTGATGAAGGTCCAGGTAGGGTAAATTCAAAGACTAAGCTTAATACCTCACAATGCAAACTAATAATATCAAACATAATACAGTGAGAGCAAATAAAAAGTATAGAAATAGACACATACATATTGTAACTTTAGATCAGAAAACATAAAACACTTAAACATTAGAACTGTATCACGCAAAAGCTGGTTACATGTAGTTGCTGTATTTTTAACAAGGTTACACATTAGTGACTCTATGTTGTGTAAGGTAGAATGGTCCTCTGAGATAAATGCTAAAGTCAACATACTAACATGCTCAAAATAACAGTTCTGATGTTTGGCAAGTATCTATCATTTTTACCATGTTCGTCATCTTTATTTAGTGTATTATACATGCATACTAGTATTTTGTTATTTGTTTGCGATAAGTCCTGGCTTCCTGCTCTTCCTACGGTAGGCGTATTGTTACCGACACAGACTTGTGTTGTATTTTCTACATGGATTTATTAACTTAAACTACCTGTTTTTAAAGGACAACAACTAATTTCAAAGTTGTAGTACACGCTTACTCAAGCACCTACCTTTTAAAATATTTTGTTCTCTCACATCTGCTAATTTAACTTAGCATTTAGCTCATTTGTTTGCTATGGCTTTTCTATCTCCCTCTGCTTCTCCTGCTTTTACCTGCTCGGTGTGTCTCATGTTTAGCTTCTCCTCTGCCTCCTTTAGTGGTAGTGGTATGTGTACTAAGTGTCAGCTATTTGCAGCTTTGGGGGTGAGGCTCACGGAATTGGAAACTCGGCTCCGCACCCTGGAAAACCACCCAGATAGTCAGGCCCCAGTAGCTGGTGCAGAGCCACCTAGCATAGCGACCATTAGCAGTCCTCCGGTAGTCCCACAGCCGCTGGGAAACAAGGCCAGCAGGGCATAGCCAGAAACCCTCGGCCAAGGTTCACCACCAGCCTGTTCACGTTTCCAATAGATTTTCTCCACTCAGCGACACACCCGCTGAGAAACCCACTCTGATAATTGGCAGCTCTATAGTGAGAAACATGAGATTAGACTCCAGCGACCATAGTCAAGTGTATTCCTGGGGCCAGAGCGAGAAAAAATTGATGAGATCCTCCTTGTAATTGACATGGACAGACACTCTCTAGATTGTTTGTAAGACCTCAGTCTTACTTAGACTACTTCTTTCCTGTACATCATGCAGTGTTAATCTCAATGATTAATTCATCTAAATCTTTTACATGTCTCTTAGACCCCATCCCGACTACACTGCTCAAAGATGCTTTACCTTTGATCAGCACATCCATATTAGAGCAGATAAATCTATCTCTACTAACAGGCTATGTACCACAGGCTTTTAACGTAGCTGTGGTAAAACCTCTACTCAAAAAACTTACTCTTGATCCAATAATGGACCGATATCCAATCTGCCCTTTAGCTCTAAAATTCTTGAAAAAGTAGTTGCAAAGCAGCTTTGTGACCACCTGCACAGGAACAATCTTTATGAAGATTTCCAGTCAGGATTTAGAGTAAATCATAGTACAGAAACAGCACTTGTTAAAGTCACCAATGATCTTCTCTTAGCTTCAGACCAAGGCCTTCTCTCTGTACTGGTTCTGTTAGATCTTAGTGCTGCATTCAACACTATAGATCATAACATTTTATTACATAGACTGGAACATGTCACTGGGATTAAAGGGACAGTACTAAACTGGTTTAACTCATATCTATCAGATAGATCCCAATTTGTTTATGTTGATGATAAGTCCTCCATGTATACAAAAGTAAGTTATGGAGTTCCACAGGCTTCTGTACTTGGACCATTTTTTTTTACTTTACTATACATGTCTCTGGGCAAAATTATAAGGAGACACTCAATAAATTTCCACTGTTATGCGGATGACACCCAGCTATATTTACTGTATCTATGAAACCAGATGAAACTGATCAAACTTCAAGCTTTGTTAAAAGACGTAAAGGGTTGGATGTCCTGTAGTTTTCTACTCCTTAATTCAGACAAGAGAGAGATTATTCTATTTGGGCCTCAAAACTCCAGAGACATGTTATCTAGTCAGATTGCTTCCCTAGATTATATAGCTCTGGCCTCAAGTGCTACTGTGAAGAATCTTGGAGTTATGTTTGACCAGGTTATCTCCTTTACCTCCTACATAAAATAAATATCTAGAACGTCCTTCTTCCACCTTAGGAATATTGCTATAAAATAGAAACATCCTGTCTCAAAGTGATGCTGAGAAACTGGTCCATGCATTTGTTACTTCTAGACTGGACTACTGTAATTCATTACTGATAGGATGTCCCAATAACTCACTCAAAAG